>LAZP02000174.1:202-35157 GCA_001272575.2 Ophiocordyceps unilateralis | reverse complement strand
CTCCCCTTCCTCTTCCTCCTTCTCCTCCTTTCCTTTTATCTCCTTTTTCACTGTTCTTTTCCCTGATCTTCCCCTTCTTTTCTTCTCTTCCTCCTTTCCCTTCCTCCTTCCTTCTCCCCCCCCCCCCCCCCCTTCTTTGCTCTTTGGCAGCTTCGTCTAATCTCGCACGCACGCGAGCTGATGTTTGCGCCTGCGGCATTTGGGACCCATGCTTCAACTCGAGTTCTGGGCAGGTCAAAGGCGGTCGAGATGAAGGGGTCGAGTTGTACGGAAAGTATAATCAAGATGAGGTGTGTTTTGGTAATGAAGACTAATTTGTTGAAGCACCGAGCTTGAGCAGTTACGTACGAGCATTTGACGGCATTCGAGAGCATTCGCCGAAGCGTCTGAACGCTGAGTCGAGCGACCTGCTCTGTTGTGGTAAACTTTGGCAAGACGTCCACTTGACCTATATATACACAGCTTCTCATGACCCTCCCTTGGACACGCTCTGCATCGACTATCAGACAAATCAGTCAAAATACAACCTCAGCAAAAAGCAATCCAGCATCCTCATCGACTTTTGACTTACGTGCCCGCGGGGAAGAAGAAGAACCAAAATAATAATAATAATAAAAATGCTCTGGCGTTCAGCTGTTGCTCCTTTGTTCCTGACCGTCGGCCTGCTCTTGCCGTCTGGTTCCAAGGCTCTGCCCACCGGGGTAAGTCGGGGCAAGCAAACAAATTTCAAGCGGGCTGCTAACATATAGCAAAGGGTAGCGAAGTCTCGCGGCGGTGGTATATGCCGATCCCCACCGGCTCCGGCGGCTCCCCTCCGCGCGGCGCCGCGGGGCAAAGCTCGGGCTCCAACACCGGCACCGGCACCATTGGTGGGCTGGGTAATCCGGCCACCGGTGGCGCAGGCACGGGCAGCCACCATGCTCCCGCCGTCGGTCTGTCCGTCGGCGGCAATAGGCCAGCGTTGGCGGGGGGAAGCGTCGCCCCAGGTCCCCCCCCAACACGACAGCATATAGGCGAAGAAATGCACCACATCTTTCCGAACCGACCAATCCGACGACAGCCTCTGGGTTTTGCACCCTCGCCTTTCTGGCGGCCTTGGGAGACTCCAACGAGATCGGGCCGACTCTAAGCATGGCGGGCAAGCCGACTTGCCGCCGGTTCTTATTTGTTAAGACAGAGATGGCGAAGATGGTCTAGATGAGAAAAATATACACGCCCCATACACGTGAATGTCTTTCGTCCTCCCAACGCTGTCGAAACGCGGCCCCCCCGTTGACGAGCCCCGCCGCAGAGTTGAGCTGAGCTGGTTTCCTATTTGGGTAACTAAAAGGTGACTAAGCGAGCCCCGCCCAGATAAGATCTTTATCGATATTGGCCCTGGCCCTGACCCTCTCTGACCCTGACCCTTGATGCTTCAACCCCAGGCGGAAAGCTCTGTCAAAGGGGCCCCCAATATCCGTCAAACCTGAGCTCGACGGCCTCCATGTTTCGGCCACGCCGTCTCAATGGCCTCCACCGTCTTCTCCGTCCTCGCCGTGGCCAGCCGGCGCTGCAGCTTGCCGTGGCTGTGCCGCCGGCCCGGGGTAAAAGGACGACGACCAAGGTCAAACTGTCGGAGCTGCCTCAGGGCCCAATCCACATCGATTCGAAACCCGCGCTGCCGCTAGAGATGGCCCAAGACGAGAATCGTGGCCCTCCGTATCCTCCCGTCTTGCTTCAGGCCTGGCGCAACATGCGCAAGTTCGATAATTGCGTCCTGCTGACCCGTGTCGGCGGCTTCTACGAGCTCTACTTTGAGCATGCTGACGAGTGTGCGCCCTTGCTCAACCTCAAGCTCGCCATCAAGAAGACGAATGCCGGTCCTGTGTCCATGGTACCGTCTGAATCCTCCGTTACCAACTGTTTGGTCGCTGGCTTACCACACCCCCGTCTAGGCCGGCTTTCCCTTCTTCCAGCTTGACCGCTTCCTCAAGATCCTCGTCCAAGATCTGAACCGCTACGTCGCCATTGCCGAAGAGTTTCCCAACGACGCCGCCGACAGGATCAAGTCGGGCGGCCTGATGAATGACCGGAAAGTTTGTCGCATCATCACGCCCGGTACCCTCATCGACGAGAACTTCATCGACCCCTATACCAACAACTACACCCTGGCCATTCACGTCTGTCAAGACGCAATCGCAACCGAACAAACCGCCGATGCAGAGCTCCAAGACTGTGGAATCCCGGCTCTACCCGTTGTCGGCTCTGTGCCGTTGGGCCTCGCCTGGCTTGATCTGTCAACTGGCCACTTCTTCACGCAGTTCACCCATCTGCAGTCTTTGTCGGCTGTGCTATCTCGCATCGGGCCTCGCGAGGTTGTCCTTGACCAAGACTTCCAAAAACACGAGGATCACGACATCTTGACCATCCTTGCCGAGGACCGCCATTTCATAACCTATTCACCACAAGGCGCCCTCGCCGACGTCAACGAATGGACATGCCTACTCGAAGAAGAAGTGCCCGAAAGCACACGAAGCAGCTTCACCGAACAGGAGATTCTGGCCGGCGGATTGCTGCTCAACTACGTCAAGGATCGCTTGCAGGGCCTGTCGGTCAAGATCCAGCCTCCCCAGCGGCGCGAAAGCATGCAGGTCATGAGCATCGACAAGAACAGTTTCCGGGCCCTCGAAATCAAGCAAACGATGCGCGACGGCGTCTTTCGCGGCAGCTTGCTCCATGCCATCCGACGCACCGTGACCAAGAGCGGCACGCGTCTGCTGAACGATTGGCTCAGCGCTCCGTCCACCTGTCTCGACGTCATCAACCAGCGGCTGAATCTTGTTGCCTACTTCATCGCCGGCCCAGACCTGTGCGACTCCATCATACAGCTCCTCCGTCGAAGCCACGACGCCCAGCGGCTGGTTCAGAAATTTGCTCTCGGCCGCGGCGATGCCGACGACTTGCTGGCCTTGGCTAGCACCATCCGTGCCGCCGACGACATCGTTTCCCTCCTCGTGCCAGCTGACTCCCAATCAAAGTCGGATAGCCCCGAGCCGGGATCGGATTCCGACTGCCTCGGCCCTCTCGTGTCGCGCATCGACCTCGAGGAGCCGCTCAAGCTTGCCCAGCGCATCAAAGATGCCATCGACGAGGAGAGCATCGTCTACCAGCACGAACTTGATGAATCCGAAGCCAACGAGCTGTTGAACCTGGCTCAGGATATCGTCGCCTCGGAAGGGTCTCAGGAGGACGCGTCACTGCTGCCCAAGACGCGGAAGAAGCGGCCGTCGACACTGCGGGAGTACTACGGGGAGGACAACGAGCCTTGGGTCATGAAGCCGGCCGCCAGTTCCGTCCTCCAACGGCTCCATTCCGCCCTCGATCGGCTCGAGGGAGAGAAAAGCGAGCTGGAGAAGAGCGTTCGTGAACGGCTCGGGGCCTCGAGCCTCAGCCTCAAGTGGAACCCCGGCCTGGGCCACTTTGCCCACATCAGGGGCAAGGACATCAGAAACGTCGTCGACGTCAAGGCCCTGTCCGCCAGCCGGACGACGCGCTCCTTTCACCTTCCGGAGTGGACGGCCCTCGGCCAGCGACTGGACCAGGCCCGCTTCCGCATCCGGCGCGAGGAACAGCGCGTCTTCCAGTCGCTGCGTCAGCACGTCATCTTCAACCTGGTCAAGCTGCGGCGAAACTCGGTCGTGCTCGACGAGCTCGACATCGTCACCTCGTTCGCCAAGCTCGCCGTCGAGCACGACCTCGTCCGCCCGCAGCTCAACAACTCCAACAGCCACACCATCATCGGCGGACGTCACCCCACCGTCGAGGGGGGGCTCGTCACGCACGGCCGCACCTTTGTCCGCAACGACTGCCTCGTCGGCCCGCCCGCCGGCGGCCTCCTGTGGCTCATCACCGGGCCCAACATGGCGGGCAAGAGCACGTTTTTGCGCCAGAACGCACTCATAACCATCCTCGCCCAGATCGGATGCTACGTCCCGGCCTCGTACGCCGAGCTGGGCATCGTCGATGCCATCTTCAGCCGCGTCGGCTCCGCCGACAACCTGTACCGGGACCAGAGCACCTTCATGGTGGAGATGCAGGAGACGGCCCAGATCCTGCGGCAGGCCACGCCTCAGTCCTTTGTCATCATGGACGAGATCGGACGCGGCACCACGCCCGAGGACGGTACGGCCGTGTCGTACGCGTGTCTGCATCACCTCGTCACCGTCAACCGGTGCAGGACGCTCTTCGCGACGCACTTCCACGCCGTCGTCGACCTCGCCGCCAGCGAGGGGCTCTGCGACCCGAGCCGAGGCGTCGTCCAGACCTACTGCACCGACGTCCAAGAGGACGGGCAAGGCGGCTTCGTCTACGTGCATAAGCTACGCAAGGGCGTCAACCGCCGGAGTCACGCGCTCAAGGTGGCGAGGCTGGCAGGCATGCCCGAGAGCGCCATCAACGCCGCGCACCGGGTTCTCGCCGTGCGCAGCGCCGTGGGTCCGTATGGGGAAGTGGACAGCAACGAGGTGGCCGGCGTCGGTAGCTAGCACAACCATGGAGTAAAAGCGTATTCTTGTCCTGCTGGTCTATTGTTTTTCGTTAGCCATGATACCCGAAGATTGGCTGGGCAGAGACAAGTGGTAGGCAATAAAAGAAAACAACGTCATAGGGTGGTGATGTGTGTCATCAGGCATATTCAGGGTTAAAAAGCTCTTGATGTATACATTGTCGAATCATCCGAAGAGGGCAGAACTGAACAGAAAGAAGCAGAGAACATACCCTTAGATTATCTTGTGCGAGTATGACCAGATCGTCAAGTCGCGTTGGCTTCTCGTCAGACGAAAAACCCCCCCAAAAAAAACATCGTTCCAACGGAGTGGAGAAACAGCTTTCATTACTTGTCGCATCATGAAATCGCTGCCCGGTCGAACCAGACCAGCAGGCCTTCCATCTATGTACCTGCCTGAGATCCCATTCCATACGTC
The DNA here is from genome assembly GCA_001272575.2 of Ophiocordyceps unilateralis. Classification (NCBI taxonomy): domain Eukaryota; kingdom Fungi; phylum Ascomycota; class Sordariomycetes; order Hypocreales; family Ophiocordycipitaceae; genus Ophiocordyceps; species Ophiocordyceps unilateralis. Next base: position 30,196 of record LAZP02000174.1, on the reverse strand, counting down.
GAGATTTGAAAAGCTGCCCAACTCCCATGGCGATGCAACCTCTAATCACTGCCAAGACCATTAGCTGATGCCGACGAAACCGAAAAGGGGTCTGAACATACAAGAGACCGCCCATGCCCGGATCATCACTGTCCTCCTCAGACTCTTCCTTCTTCTCCTCGGCGGCCGGCTTGCCGCCGCCGGCACCACCAGCAGCGGCGACAGGAGCGGCAGAAGCATACGCATCGGGGTTCGCGATGCGGTCCTTGAGCTCCTCAATTTCAGGCCAGCTGTATTCCGTCTCGATGGCAACAGCCAGCAGCTTCTTGTATCCGTTGACGACGGAGTGCATGACCGAGGGCATGGTGGGGAAGTTGATGGCGAGGGAGATGCTGGCGATGGTGGCGATGCACTTGGCCAGAGAACCGAGAAGCTGCTCCTCGCCAATGTCAAGGATCTCGGCGGGGAAAGTCTGGCCCTGATCGTAGACCTGGGCGATGCCCATTCCGTACGTGAAGGGAGAGATATTCAACATGTTGAGAAGGGTAGCCTCGGAGGGGCCGACCTTGTTGCCTGCCTCGACGAGCTTCAAGTCGGTCGTGATTTCAATGGTGCCACGAGCAATCTTGGTAGGGACCTGCAGGGCCTGGAAGAAGGACGTCTTGCCGGGTTCCATGCCCGTGTTGCCGGCGGGGACCCAGACGTCGACGGGAGCCAGGGCGCCGGCACGGGCGGGCGCGGCGACGCGGTTGGACAGAAGCTTGTCGCGAACCTCCTTGAGGTCGCCGTTGGTGAAGACGAAGCCGACATTACCCTTGACATGCGGCAGGAGCTTCTCGTAGTCGGGAGAGTCGAGGATGAAAGTCCTGAGGGCGCGGCGCACCTAGACTCACGGGTCAGGGGGGCTGGCTCATTGGTTGTGCTAGTAACGAGAGACCAAAGACTTCGCACCATGGTGTTCTTGCCCATTAGGACGACGCCAACGCCGCGGAGGGCGTGGCGGATCTCGTGCATCTGCTGCGACGAGACATTGTCGATGGTGACGATGAAGATGGATTTGTACTCCTCGAGCAAGCCCTTAAGCTTGTCGAAGTAGCCGGCCTTGTTAGCGGTCTTGCCCCCCATATCTTCTTATTGATGAAGGCAGGGTTTTTAAGGGCAAGGGGTTGTCGTTGAATGGTTGTGTCGGGAGATGGATGCTTCCTTGTGGACGGCCCAGAATTTCGGGATTTCGAAAATTTGGTGGCCTTTCACCCTTAGGGCTCGATACGGGCTAACCGAGGGAGGCTAAGTGCGGCTTGTGTGGGGACGCGGTGCAGGCTGCAGGAGCGAGCTGCGCTGGTAGGAAGATACGTACCGCCGTGAGCCTCAACACCAAGAAACTGGACCTGAGAGTGAAGTGGGAGGGGAGAAAGGAAAAAAATGAGCTTGCCTACGCTTAATCGTACAACATGATTAAGATCCCATACAACCGCATCCACGCCCGAGGCGACGTCCTCTTCGCCGCCCGCAGCGGAAGAATCCACACCTTCAGCCTCGCAGACGGCAAGCACATCTCAACATGGCGACACCCCGACCACAAGAGCGCGTCGGCGCAAACGTCCTCCGAAAAGGCCGACGCAAGCGAGCCGCCGGCTAAGCGGCAGCGGCGCGATGATTACGACGACGAGGACAACGACAAGGACGATGTTGACCATGGCAATGCGTCGGCTGGCGACGGCGATGAGGATGCGCAGCCTGGCCGTCAAGTAGGCGGGACGCAGCACGGTGGGAAGGGCAAGGGCAAGAGTAAAAGAAAGGACGGGAAGCCCAAGTCTGAGGGACGCTCACTGGCGCGCGTACCGGATCGCGCTGTTGTGACGCAGTTGACGAGTACTCTAGACGGTCGCTACATCGTCGCCGTCTCCGGACACGACAAGATCATCTGGGTCTTTGAGCACGACGGCCACGGAACCCTCACCCAGCTCAGCCAGAGGTAAAAAAACACAGACCGAACTTTTTTTTTTCTTCCTCTTATCTTGTTCGCGCTCGGTTTCACGTCCGCTAATGAGAGCTGGTCAGGACGATGCCCAAGCGGCCCAGCGCCATCGCCATGGCCATGGACTCGCAAATCATCTGCGCCGACAAGTTCGGGGACGTCTACTCCCTCCCGCTCGTGCCCTCTTCCGAAGCTTTCTCCCCTGCGCCCGCCCCCGTCAGCAAATCCGGCGCTTCGGCCGCGAGCACCCTCACCGTTCATTCGAAGCGTAACCTCGAGGCCTTGAAGATGCAGGCGAAGCAGCTCGAGCTACGTAGGCTACGTGGCGGCGACGACAACACTACCACCAAGACTGCCGAATCGACTCCGGCTTTTGAGCTGACGCTCCTGCTCGGCCATGTTTCCATGCTCACGTCGCTTGTTCTGGCGGAAAGCGACGGCCGCAGGTATATCGTCACTGCGGACCGCGACGAACACATCCGCGTGTCGCGGTATGCGCCGCAAGCTCACGTTATCGAGGCCTTTTGTCTGGGCCATACCGAGTTCGTCAACGCCATGGTCATCCCCGCCGAAAGGGGCGACGTGCTCGTCTCCGGCGGCGGCGACGATGACCTTTTGATCTGGGACTGGAAAGCCGGTCGGCTGCTCTCGCAGACAAGCGTCCTCCCCATCGCGCGCAACATCGTCCCGGAAATCAGCAAAATTGCCGTCTCCGCTCTACACACCCTGTCGTGGCCCTCCGACTCCGGCGCCGTCACCTACATCCTGGCAATCTGCGAAGGGTAGGCACCAAACTGACGGTACAAGGTCCGCACTGGCAAGCCCAGCTAACGAGCAAGTTTGCAGCATTAACGCCGTCTTCACCTGGCAACTCACCGAAACCGGCGAGCTGAGCCGTCCCGGCGCCATCCAGCTTGCCGCCGCCCCACTCGACCTCTCCGTCGTCCCCGGCTCCGATGACGCCCCGCCCCGGCTCGTCGTCGCCGCAGACCCCGGCCAGTCCCCGGCCAAGAGCCTGCAGACCTTCTACCTCACCGTCAACGGCGGAAGGCTGGCCGTCGATTCCGAATTCGACTTTGGCGACGCCGTGCTCGAGGCTGGCGAGGTGGACGCGTCACCGGCGGAGATTCGTCAGCTCCTATATACCGTGGAGAATCTCAGGAAACAGACAGGCGGCGGCGGCGGAGAGAACGAAGGCTCTTCCGGTGTCAAGGTCGAGGACGACAAAGGCTCTGCCACCGGCAAGGTCTAGGCCGATGCCGAAACTGCTGGTACTGCTTCCGAGGCATCATGTCTGGGTGCCTAGTTTCCCAGGCCCAAGCCCAAGCACCACGTGTCCTGGCCTTTGAGCTTAGTTAGGTAGCTGGGAAGTTATAGTCTGGGTAGCCTGTTTCTCCGAGCCTCAGTCTGGCGCGAGTACGCGTCACGGTTCCTAGACGGTGTGCAGAAAAATATCGTCATGTTCATGGGTCTAAGTCTGCAACTACAAGCTCGTCGAGTCGTCTATATCCTCTTAAACGCCAGCCATCCAGATCAAAATGCTCGCAGCCTCTTTGGACGGCGGCAGCCAAGACGCTCTCCGTGTCGACCCTTCTTTTCGCCGTGTCGCGCGCGCTGAGAGCATTAATTTCGCAGCTCCCTCTCGGAGCACGCCTTCTCTTCTCATGCTATCAGCTGAATGATACGCGACCGTCCTGCGTCGCGCCGTGTTGTTTCTGCCCGCGAACCGCGCCTGGTCCTACAGGCCAGATGCGACAGATGACTGCCCTCGCCCCCGCACCATCGACACTCTCCCCTGTCCAGAGCAAGCGACCCTCACCAAAGGGCGCCTTTACTGCGAGGCACACTGGACCCGCTCAGCACCTGGATGGCCGTCGTCGTCCTCTTCGTCGGCGCCGCCGCCCGCACCGAAGACCTTTGTCTGCGCTTGGGTATCCAAATCTTCCAGGTCGACGGGCTCCGTCATGGCCTCGACGGGCGGGACGTTCTGAACCGACGGCGAGGGCAGCACCTTTTGGAGGCTCTCGAAGACGGCTGGGTCCTGACTCCAGCCCTTTTCGGGGAAGATGACGCTGAAGTGGATGTAGAGATTGCCAAAGTCGTGATGACGTTGTGAGGGCATGCCCTGGCCCCGAATCATCTTGACCGACTCTGCAGCGCAGGTTAGCAGACGTCAGTTGCAGCAGGTCAAGGCGAGAGTCACTCACCTGGGGCAATGGCCTCGCCGGGCATGATTTCCACGCTGAGCCACCGATCGTCAAGGTGCTCTATGTAGATGGTGCCGCCGGCCAGCGCCGTAACCAGTTCAATATCGCACTTGTAGAGGAGGTCGTCGTCTTTTCGCGTGAAGCGAGCGTGGGGCTTCTGCTCTATCTCGAAGACAACGTCGCCGGGTTGGACGCCCGGGACCTGGTCGCCTTCGCCCCGAAACTCAACCTTGAAGCCGCTGCGAACGCCCTTGTCGACATGAACGTGTAGCACCTTTCTGTCGACAATAGTCTTCTTGCCGCTGCACTGCTTGCAACGATCCTTGTCTTTGATTTGCTCGCCCTCGCCGTTGCAGTCCGGGCAGACGGTCTGGAAACGCTGGATCATAGGTCCCATCTGGCGCATCATGGTCTTCATGCCGTGGCCGTCGCAGCCCGCGCAAGGCTTGACAGCGCCATCCTTGCCGCCGACTCCATTGCACTTGGGGCAGATGACGGAGCGTTGGAGGGCCAGCTTGGAGACCTTACCACGATAAATGTCCTCGAGAGAGACTCTGTGAGTGTGGTGAATGGTTCGCGCCTTGGCGGGACCGCGGTTGCCGCCCATGCCTCCAAACATGCCGCCCATGCCGCCGAAACCGCCGCCGCCGAAGAACTGAGCAAAGAGGTCCTCGGCGGCCATGCCTCCCCCGCCAGCACCGCCCTCGAGACCGGCCTCGCCGTACTGATCATAGATTTGCCGTTTCTGAGAGTCGGACAGCACCTCGTAGGCATGGGAGATCTCCTTGAACTTCTCCTCGGCACCGGGGTTGTGGGCATTCTTGTCTGCAGAACACCAACTTTGTCAGTCGCCGCGTGGTGTAGCTTTCGAAGTAGACGAACGTACCTGGGTGATACTTGAGCGCATTCATCTTGTAGGCCTTTTTCAGCTCCTGCTCCGTGGCTGTCGGGGTCACCTAGAGCACACTTGTCAGCTCAACAGATCTCGCGCCAACCGGATCACGGATCATGTTCCGGGTGCCTTGTACATACCCCGAGGATGTCGTAGAGCTTCGTTTCCTTGGCCATGGCGACGAGTGATTCGGCAGAGAACAGCCGACGAGATGAAGACTAGCGACGCAGTTGGACGGAGGCACAGCGATGACGAGTCTTGAGGTGGCTTTGCGTAAAACGCGATCAGCAAAAATGGCCACTGCTCCGAAAAGAAGAGATGATGCAGGAAGCAGGAAACAGGGAGAAGATGCGAGCCTCCCTCGGTGGGCCGAAGGAGAAGATTCCAGGCAGACGAAGAAGGCTCTGCGCTGCTGACCTCATCCAAAAGGGGCGCAGGAGGGGGAGGGCGGGGGGTGAACTGACAGGGAAAAAAAAGAGAGAGGGAGCGGGCGCAGTGAAAGAGCTGGCAATAAAGACACGTACCTGTTGCTCTCGCTACGGGTAGTATGTTGGCGACCGCAAAGCTGGACTCAAACAGTAGCGGCAGGGCGGCCGGAGGTGAGATGACGAGGGGCAGTAGCTGGGTAACAACAATCGACGAGCGCCCTGTTGTAGCTTCCTTTTTAAGCGTCGGGGGTGTTTTTTTTTCTTGGGAAAAATAAATTAATCCCCCCCTTGCGTGAGATCTGTGAAAGTAGTCGCGGTCTTTGGAGGACAAGGAAGATCGAGGAGGCCAGATTTCGGGGTGCTGACGTAGAGAATATATTGATTCCGAAGGAACAAAGCAGAAATACCTCGAGGGAAAGAGAACATAAAAACCAGAGTGTGATGGATCCCGGGGCCGGAGTTTAAAAAAAAAAAGGAAGAACCGAGAGTGTTTGCGCCTCATGGAAGTGTATCGAAGAAAGTCGACGCTGTGGCGGTGCTCCATTGCAACCCCTCTCCCCCCCCCCCTGCACAGGCGCCAGGCCGCCCGCCTCCCGCGGCGCTCAAAAATTGGAGCGAGGTGCGCCTCAGCCCTGGCTGATCAGTCAGCTGGATCGCTGCCAGGAAACTCTGGATGTCATTGACAATCTATTTAGAAAATTCTCAAGGCCCCTATGACGAGCTTGAGGCACTTCAAGACGTCTTCATCGTCGGGCCTTTACTATATGCGTCTCTTTTTTCTCCAGTATTCTTTCTATCGCGGTCCAGGAATTATTATATGCTTCGTAGGAGCGCAGAACAAACGCAACGCACATACAAAGCGCAACAAGCGGCGTGACAGGTCGTGACCGTTCACGCCGCAAAGAGCGGGTCATCAAGGATGGAGGGAGGCTCCTCGGAAAAAATCCTTGATGCTATATGTTTACACATCGTCGACTCCGAAAAAAATCCCTTGATGGCGCATGTTTACACATCGTCGACTTACGTTCAGCGTACCAGCCGCATCGCCGGCACGGGCTGTTCACCAAAAAAAAAAAAGGGAAGAAACCTCCCTCCTGCTGCTTCTCTACACGAAAAGAAGAGAGACGGTGTACTATTCGCATCGTGGTATCACAAACAACAGTGCCCCCAGCCTTGTAAACGCCACGGACAACGAGCCTGCCTACCAAGACAAACACTATTAATCGCCGACATGAACCGTAGACTCGTACCAACGTCCATCATAGCGCATCCTCAAACGGACAGTCGACGCTGTCGTGACCTTCTCGCTCGCACACGGCGCACCACTTTTCCACGTCGACGACGCCACTCTCCTTGCCGGCCACCGGCCCGACCTCCATCGGGTTGGGCAGGATCTTGACGTTGCGTCCCGGCGGCGTCGTCGTGGCCTTGGGCTTGGAAGGCGAAAGAGGCGCCGGCTGGGCATCGCAGGGCGCCAGGGCCCGAAGCGCTGCCTCTCTGCCCGACCTCACGTCGCCGCCGCCCTTCTTGTCACTGTCGGGCCCAAACACGTTGGTGCAAGTCAAGATATCGTGACCGTTGGTCTCGCATATTTCGCACCAGAGCGTGCTCGTCTCCGTCGCCGATGAGTACGAGTCGCTCTCGGGCATCGTGTCGAGCGCCTGGCCTCGCCGGTGCGTGGCGTCGGGCGTACGGGAGCCGTGCGGCCGCACCGGGATGACGGTGTCGCGCGAGTCTCGGTGCGTGCTGCGCGGTGCAAGCCCGATATTGGCCTGCGATCCGCCTCGGAGCGTTTCCAGCTCCATCTCCAGCTCTTCTTCTCTCTTGGACTTGCGCTCCAGAAGCTTCTGAAGCTCAGCTACTCGCCTCTCCAGATTATCGCGAGCGATCTTGGCCTGGACCGGGTCTTCGGCGGGGTTCATCAGTGAAGCCGGCCTCGGCCCGTGCTGTCGGCCGTCTCCACCAGGAACGGAATCGCGGCTCAGCGAGTGGATAATGGCCTTGAGGCCCCTGATTTCGTCCTCTTTTTGCTCCAGCTCCTTGGAAGCGTTGGGTACGTCGCCTTGCTGGTTGCGGCCGGCAAGGGCCTTTTCGCGTTCGCGACGGAGCTCCGATCTGGTCCTCTCCACATCGCCCCGTAAGAACTCGGCTTCCCCGCGAGCCTCGGCCTCTCCACGACGGGCATCCTCGAGGCCCTCTTCGAGCTCCTGGACGAGCTCCTCCAGCCCTTTCAGCTGACTGGCAACCGAGTCCATGTCCAGATTCCTGGATTCCAATTCTCGCACCTCGGCCATCATCTCTTCTATGCGCTTCTCGTAGACCCGCTCCGTCTCGGTGCTGGCCAGTTCGAGTGTGTCGATGGTGCTTCGAAAATCGGCGCGATGAGCGTCGAACTCTGCCGTCAGCATGGCAATCTTTTCGTTCTTCTCCCGCAGCATATGTCGGAGCTGGGCCGAGTCCTTGTCCTCGAGGCCGTTTCCCTTGAACCTGGGCATGTCCGGGTTGCCTATAAGCGTCTGGAGCTCCACCAGGCTGCTCTCCATCTCGGCCAGGGTGGTTGCCTGCTCCCTGAGTCGCTGATCGCGTTCTGCGACCTGTGAGCGGAGACGCTCCAGCTCCTCGTCGTTATCGGCGCGCGAGATTGAGCGATGATGGATTTTGACATTGAGCGACGAGGCGGAGCCGACGCTGCCATTGGCCTTGGACCGTTGAAAGCGTCCAGAAGCCGACTCGTCGTCAAAGGCCTGCCTGTTCCCCAGGGCTGAAGTACTTCGCGGTCCCGTGCCGGGCCGGCTGTCAAGCTTTGACGATGGCTTCTTGCTGGGATCGCCGCGGACGCTCTGTGAAAACTTATTTGTTGGGCTGCCGTATCGTGAAGGCACCTTGGCCGGGGCGCCGAGTGACGGTCGGGGACCGGGTGTCATCTGTGTGCGGCGCAAAGGAGAGTCGGGACGCGGCAGCGACGTCCTTGGCCGCTTCATCTGGGGGCTGGTGGCCCTCGCGACGGGGCCGACCGAGGCGCTGAACTTGGGCAAGCCCGGCGTCGGGGGTGTGATGCTCTTGGACCCGTTCCCGTTGCGGGGAGCGGCGGGGGCGCGGGCGGTAGGCGTCATGGGCAAGACGTTTGTCGCCCCTCGGCGGGTGACTTTGGACAGGGGCACAAAGATGCCGGCGCCGGGAATGGTGGTGGTGAAGTACGAGACTCTAGTCAAAGCATCAGCGCGTCCGCCGACCCGGTATCGAGAGAGGTCGGCATACCCATCAACGTCACCGTTGTTCTTGCCACGGGCCGCGAATTCGGCATGCAACTCGACGCCGGCAAAAGAGCCCTTCTTGCCCTGGACGGAGCCGAGGAAGCGAACGGTACCATGCATGCCGCCGGGGACGTCGACGGCATCGCCGACTGCGACATCGTCGGTCACAAGGCGAGCAGGGGAGGCGGGTGCCATATCATAGGCGGAATCGCTTAGGACAGAGTCGAGGGCGTAGCTCTCGCTGACATCGGGGATACTGGCGAGTGAGGTAGGAGTCAGGGCCACGAGCGAGGCCTTGCGCGCGAGGCCAAAAGGCACGAGTCGCGATTGAGCGGCGTAGACAGAGGCCAAGTCAGGAGTCGAAACTGAGTTTGCGGGCCTCCGCAGCGAGCGGGAGAGAGTAGGCCGAGCGCTATGGAAGGCCGATGTGGCCGAAGTCGTTGTTGTGGCACTGGGAGCCATCGACGACAGAACTCTCAACCCAAAAAAAAAAAAAATGCGGGCCGGCGGCGGGACAATGTTTATAGCGATGCCAAAGGTACTGACGGATACTCTCTCTCTCTCTCTCTCTCGCAAACCCCAAGGGTCTCCTAGCCAGAGAAAAGGCTGGGGGATCCAGGCGCGGCTCGGCTCGCTCCCCCACCGCGATACGGGTGTGAAGCCAGCCAGACGAGGGTAGCCAGACGAAGGTAGATTCCGGGCGACTGCAGAGGAGAGGCAGGTAACCGGAACGAATTGAATTGATGAGTCGAGCCGATTTGATGAAGGTGGTACCTCCTGCACTGCCGCGCCCTTGGTTACCGCTAGGCTCACCTCCTGTCGTTGGCTGCCAGCGTTGGAGCAGCGGGTACCTCGGCGCCCGAAGTTGCGCAGGCGTGGTACTTAGCGCCTTTTTATTTTTATTTTTTAAATCTTGTCTCGGGCACCCTGTCTGTCCAGGGCCACACCTTGTTCGCAAGCTGGGGAGAAAGTCTGGTGAATGGAATGGTGGCCGTTTTGGTCAACGAAGAAAGAGAGAGAGAGGGAGAGAGGGAGGCAGAAGAGGCGTTGAAAAATCCGGTTTCGGAAGGCAGAGCGGGAGGGAGGAAGAATAGAGGGCAAAAGGCGAAAAGGCCAAGGGTTGAGGCGGGGGGAAGGATACAGAAGAAGGAAAGTTGGAATGCGCCAGCGTTCTGTTGACATCTCATCCGTCAATCTCAGCAAAGGGGCCCCCTGGTTGCCCCGTCGCCAGCCTGCGGCAAAACTCCCCCCCGGTCCACCGCCCCTCTGACGCCTCTTACTGGCTGCAGCCTGCCTGGAATAAACAGCCATCTGTTTACATATCCGCAAACGCGACTTTCCGCTATCTGGGGAGACGATCCAAGCAACGGGGCAGGGAAACAAGAGTTGGTACGACTCGTGTTCTTTTTTTTAAATCAAAGTTTAACTTTCTTCTAGATTCCTCCCTTTACCATGAGGTGTTTTTTTCTAAGGGCAAAAGTAGGCTGACCTGCGCTTGGCTTCGTTTAACAACAAGAAACAGACAGCTGGCTAGCCTACGCCCAGCTTAGTTTAGTCGGCGGGATGACGAAAGAAAGTATTGACTGCACTTTGTCTTGAATTTGTCTTTTTTTTTAATCATTGATTTATCATGTGTCAAGTCGATTATTCAGGGCGGCAATGAAGCCGTCCTGGGTTCTACAAATGCATGTACATATGCAGGCCGAACCCTCGTCGGCGTCAAGCCGCAGCATGAGTCCGCCATTCGTCTCGCCTCCACGCCATTTGCCGCTGACGGCCGACACTGGTTGGTCCACGCGAAACCGTCTGTTGTCTCGTACTCTGAGTCATGGCGCCGAACACGCTGCCTCGTGCGTGCTGATGCAGCGTGTAATCATCGAGGGAGGGGGAGAGGACACAAGTAGGGGGTTAGGGGTTCGAGACAAAGCCAACCGCGCTGGCCAATGACGATCCTTCCCTCCCCTCTTGTCTCGCGAGCCTATTGCCACGAGGCTGCACGACCTAAATTAGTTTGCCCCCAAGAAACCGATGCGGCCTTTTCCCTCCACAGCCGTATGAGCCTATCTGTCGTATGGCAGACTCGATCCCTTTTGTTGAGACATGGAGAAAAGTTGTTGCTTATTCGGGTACAAACAGCCCTTTCCAGCTGCCGGACTGTCAGTCCTTCCTGCTCGAGTAACGGGCCTGGCCACGCATTTACCTCTGATTAGGGCCTGCTTTTTGCCGCATCTGCACATTGTCGAGGTCATCACCTGCCGTCATGGCGGGCTGTGTGAAAGCTGACATCTTGATGAACCCCTGCTCGGACCACCTTAGGCCGGCGAGCCATGGTCTCGTTCGATTATGTCTTGTCGGCCGAGCGGCCTTGTTCCGTCGTTGAGCACCATGGCCTCTCGGTGTTGACGTCGCAATCTTCGTTCCTCGGCGGAGTGCTCTCGTGCACGGCGGGCCTGCGGATCGGCGGGCTGCTCCCCCACCTCCTCCTCCATGATGAGGTCTGGGAGCTCCCGTATGTGCCGTCGAGAGTGTTCCTTGTCGATGAGGCCCGCCTTCTCCAGAGCCCGAAGACCGCGTTTCAAGTGCTTGATGCTGCCCACGATGTCGACCAGGCGGTTCCTTTTGGAGTTCATGTACTCCTTGAACCTGTGGCGACGTTCCTGTGCATCGCTGCCCCATTTCTGCTTGGCGAGCCATCGTTCGACAAACTTGGCCTTGATGAGGAGGCCTGCCCCGTACTTGTTGACGAGCTCGAGCACGAACATGAGGCAGAATCTCTCAGCCATATCGCGAAGATAATACTCATCCCAGTGGCTGTTGCTGAGGTCTGGGGGCTCGACATCCTGGAGGCTCAGCTCCAGGGATCTCACTAGGGCCGACATGGCCTTCTCGTTGTTCAGCCTCGACAGCCCATCCAGACCTAGCATCATGCTATCGTCAGCCGGGAAGCCAAGCACAGCCAGGGCGCGGGCATCGCTACCCATGGTTTGTCCCGTGAGAAGGGCCAGGGCCCGGAGGCACTGCATGCGCTCTTCATAGTCGGGCCGCGTGATGCCGTACAACAAGTACGTTGTCGTCTCGGGGTCGTTGATGGCCCTGTCGCTGAGGATCTTGGTGGCCACCTCTCGAATGGAATAGCTGGGGTGTTTGAGGAGCTTCTCCAGCGTCTCGAGCTGCAGCGCGTCCTCGGTGTCTTGCGTAATGTACTGCGTCTTGGGCTCCGTCGGCGCAATCTCGTTTGCGTCGCGGATGAGGGTGAGGCTCGTCATCATGGTGCTGACAATGCCGAACGCGGCCAGACCCATGGTAAGCAGGATGACGCGTTCGTCGCGGGCCACGGCCCAGAGGCTGTCGGTCCAAGCCATGCTTTTTTGCCGAGAGGGGGGGGGGCTATCGTGAGATCGGTCACTGTGATATCAGACTTCTTGAAGTTTGTCACGGCGTCCGGTCCGTCTAAAACTCCGGCCAGAGCTCGCTGGATGTCCGTGTCAATATTGCTTTGCACTGTCTTCAAGCGGCCGTCTCGCGACTCTCTCTACCCCTCAAGGGTTTTTTTTTTTTTCTATTTTTGGGGGGGGAGGATGGGGGGGCGGACGGCGGGCGAGGTCACTACCTCAATGAAGATGCTGTGCTAAGAACATTGTGCTCTGTGATAGCCGCCATCTCTATGACGATGCGGAGGAAGTAGTAGATGTAGATCCCAGTCCAGATGATAGTGACCCAGGTTCGGTCCACGACCTCTCTAGCCGCGGTGCTTCTCGAACAGGCTAAAAGTGTGGGCTGGGCGTAGGGCTTGATGGACTGCACGTGGCGGAACAAGACCCTTTGAGACTCAAGTTCGGGCGCCACGCTCGCGTAGATCAGGGCGAAGAAGAAGGGAATGACGAAGGCTTCTCGGCAGTTAGGCACGATGACGAGACATACCGAATCATCAACTACCTAGAAGAGACATCTTGAGCCTGACTGATAATTTGGCGCGTGGCATGCAAAGCGAGCGTGACGGATAACTTCTCGCCGCCTTACGCTCTAACTGTTTTGCACAGCCGTACAAGTGAGAAAGAAACATTCTTCATCTGTTGTACTTGAGCACAATCCAAGTCAGAAAACGGAATGCAGCAGTAATGGCAGGAACATAGCTCATAAGTGTGGCGGTGTGTTCAAGCTTTAATGCCATAATTATCAAGCACACAGTCCGACTTCAATCTCACAGTGCTCTTCGCAAGAGTACACGCGATCCCGAAACTCATTGATCATCAGCCCCTCATCAGCCCCTCAGAGACATGATTCAAGTGATCCCAAGAACGGAAGGTGTAATGGTAAAAGCCATTTAGCGTCGACGAAGGGGCCATTAATTCACTAAACGATATCCCTAAGGCGTTCGCAAAGGCAAAACAAGCAAGGGCGGCGATAAAGTTAGGAGCTAACGAGGCGACAACCACGCCGGTAGATTTTGCTGCTAGAGATTCAGATGCGACCATGAAATCCAGGTCAACATGGTCGACGCAGTAGGCGAAAAAAAATTGGCTGGCCAGTAAAGTATTATAGAGATGACAGTGGCTATATGCAATCCAAAGGGAAGCCCGATAAGAAAGTTGGAAACGACCATTTCATTCGCGCCGTTAAAGTCATTGAAGTACGCTTTTCGAAAAGCAAGCCGTTTTTCCAGGAAAGCCGGGATACAGAAGATGGCCATGGAAGACATTCATGCCGAGAAAAAGAATATAAGCGTTGTTAGTGGCTGGATCGAGGTCTGCGTCGGTCCGAGCCGTAGCCAGATAGGGCCCATCTAGTCGATTATTCGCATACCGTAGGCTATGAATTCGCGATAGCTCTATATAAATCCACGATAGCACAGGGCGACAATAATGCTTAGCCGGTTCAGCTTCCTGTTATTAGGAGAAGACTGAACGAAAGTTCGAGATGGCGCATGCGGAATTGCGTCGACATCAGCGTAGATTAATTTTGCATGTTGAAACTCGACCCATGCTTGCTGTAACTAGTCAAGCCGGCGCAAAGCCTCCGGCTTATTAGGAGAGAAGTCGACGTCTAGAATTTCGACTAGACGGTCGGCTGGGTTTAAGTAATTGGGAATCCCAGCGCCAAGGGGAGCATAGTACTCGTGGACGGCGTCGAGGGGACCAAATCTCTTAACCATCACCTGAGTCAACCTTTTTGCTTGCCTTGAGCGAAGTGCTTAGTTGTTTGCAAGGCACCTTTTGGGAGGGTAGGAGTGGGACGCGTATATAAATCGATTAGCAACATTCAAACTCTAAAGGTTAGAGGCTCTAGCGAAGGCGAGGTAGCGAATTCGCCAGTTACGTTGGGAGTTGTGATGAAAACTGAACACTAAGCTACGACCCTGCAGACCTTTAAGCATTCGTACGCCGCCTAATTACAAGAGCTATTAAAGCGACTTTCAAGCAGGCTGAGGTTGCCTTTTATCATGGTTCGGGTCCTGTTGTTGAGTTGCTAAGCACACTACTACGTACAGTACAAGTCTACCTTTTCCTGTCTTTTATCTTAATCTGCACTAGATTGACGTATAAATGCCGTGGTCTTGTGTGGATAGACGAAATCTTGAATCCATTCCGCTCGAGAAAACTTTCTTCTTTATCATCTAGACATACAACACTGCTCTGCTCTACATCGGTACCACGAAGCCCTTAGTGCTACCAACATATCTGCTTCATCCGCCGAGGGCGTCATGGGTGGTGGGAGAATGTTCAGTTTTGTTGGCCATCTTCGTCCTTGCGATGACTGGCGTGCTTCAGGGTGGACGATACACCTATTTCAGTTTAATTGTGGCTTGAGCGATGCCGTTCATTATTCTACTCTGGTGAGCTGCTATGGCCTTGTGAATTATGTGAATAAACCAACCCCGAAGATAGGGTTGTTTCCCACGGCTTCCTCTTGGCGCTGCCACGGAAGACCATCCTTTGTACCATTTTGATGCCCTTTTTTCTACCTAAGCTTCGTGGATAATCTTGCCCTGCAGCGAGTGACGTGAGTTATCGAAAAGAGCACCAAGTTGGATATCCAGGTGTTGGGGTCACTGGACATTGAGTGCGTCCTCCATTACTTGGCTAACTCTCGGCCTCCTAGCTAACATGATCCTTGCCAGGGAGGCCTTCTTCTTCCTCATAACTAACGTCTTGATTGCCATGGGCCTCGTCGCCATCGACCACGCCGTAGCCCTGGCCGAGTACGAAGCCGCCGCCTCGTCAGGCGCAGGGCTGCATCTTCCGTTTTACGGCAAGATAGTTTTGTCCTACCTAAGGGGGCGTCGAAAACCACTTGATGTTGCTTCACTGCAAGCGTTGGCCGACGCCGTGGAAGTGACGTCTCGGAAGAGCTAGAGTATGTTTATGGGAAGCGCCATCTTTGAGGGCGCACTGCGCATCGATCTACTTCGAATGTATGTACAACGACAGCTCTCTTCACTCTATGGAACATCAGACAATACCAGATATTCCTTCTATCGCACCGTGGATGACCTTGTCGACGAGGCCCCCGATCGCGACGCGGCTCGGCTCGCAATCAAACAGTGTTCCAAAGCCATACGGATTCGCTTTGGCCCTCAAGGCGGGCACTCTCGCGAATGGAAACATGTCAATGGTTTCCAGGGCGAAGAAATTCCACCGTCTCTCTGCTCATCAGTCGCGCAATTGCCGGCTTCGCGCCTTGCCCCTGAGCCCATCTCATACCTCCTGGCTGGTTTTTAGACCGATGTCCTGTTTTCCGACCCCGAGCTCAGCTACACCATTGAAAGCGAGCAAGACTTGGAGACGTATGCTTACAACGTAGCCGGGTCGGTGGCGGCGTCGATTCTCGGCCTCGTTTTCACTATTACCCATCGACGTGCTCCATATCCAAGCAATTTACGAACTTCCATGTGAAATTCGCGGTCCAACGTTGACAGTGGTAAGACATTTACATGCCCATTGGCAAGACTGTCAGAACCTTGCCCATGCAGTCGCTTAGACGAACCACGAAGACACAGTCACTGCTTATGCGCAGACTTACTATTTCCAGGCAGGCATTAATTAAAGGCAGTCATTGGATGCCATTAGATACTTGAGCTATGCTCTACCCAGCTGGAGTAAAAGCACCTCGGATGCACCACAACTTGGATCATTCGGCTCGGGTCAAATGAGCCCGTCTTTGTATACAACTGTTCTTCTTACACGGCTGTTAATTAAAAGTTTTTTTTTTTTTTTTGGCTAGGGCAGAACGCTACCAAGTCTCATCCGGGGGACCTAGAGTCATGACAGCGTTCTTCATCTTCATCCCGACATGCCATCTGCCCAAACCAGGCCAGAAATTGCCCCCGTCTCCTCCATCTTCGTCTTCGCCTTCATTTTGCGACATGTCTATTGTAATCAACGCCGTATCATTGCCTTTAATGGCGGGTGAAATGATACACCAGCGGTCTGTGCCTGGAAGCTCACCTTGACTGCCCTTTCCCTCTGGCAGTTGAGGGTGAACAGCCCTGGTGGGGATGCCGACGTACTTGAGCCAGCTGGTAGAGAAGGGAAAGGACGGAATGAAAGGGATATTCTTCATCGTGGCTCTGAAAAATGGCCTTGAGCTAGAGTGTGTTTCGTTGTCGTCGGTAGTCATGTCGTGAGGGAAAACCTTGACAGTTTGGGATCCGTCATAATTTCTCTCCCACTCAAATCTGGCCAAATGTTTGGGAATATTCCAATCTGATATTGAATCCTCATTAGCCTTCATGTTATCTTGGTATTGAGGCAGCCAGGTAAAGCAGATGCTGGCGACTTTTTCTCCAACACGTCATTTCCTGGCATATGCTCACGCCATGCACCACCGAATCGAGGGACTTCGGCTTCTGAAAACTAAAGACGTGCACTTACTCACTCTGCCATTATAGCACGTGTGTTTCTGAGAGACATAGATGCGAGAGACTTTGTAATCCTGGCTTTTGACATGTTTGCTATCTGGAGTTTGCCTCGACCACTCAAACTTCCCAGGTATAATGGCCAGCTCGTCATAGGGACCAACTGGAGATTGACTGTATCGTATGATTTGGATCATGCCGACTCCACCGACAGGACGGCTAGATGAGGCATCCGCGAACTGGGAAGAGGCCTCGAGCGCGGAATAGGCCATGGAAGGAAACTCAGTAGCCTGCGAGCTAGAGATCCAATAATACAGTATGTAGAAATCGCCAATAAGTCTCCATGATGGTTTCGCAATCGCAATGGGGTCTTTGTCCGTTAATGCGGGTGCAGGCTTACTATCACCGGGTCTTGGATGAGTAGCAGGCATGGTGCGGTCGATAATTCTAACGGACGACTTCAAGTCTCGGATGCCTTTCCTTCGCTTGCCTTGAAAACGTTGGTGTAGCTGCCAAGCGAAGAAAAAGTGCGTCTTTTCTCTCCCCTTATGCCCGTCAGCTTGCATGCAACCGGACAACCCGGTTAGTGTGAAGACGGTTTAGGGGAAACAATAGTTGCATGTAACTAAAAATCTCGCAGTCAACCTAATGCAACCTGGTGAGCGGCTAGAGCTGAAAGTACGCCAGCCATCAAGTCCAGTGTGAGACGATGACGTTCCAGTCGGCATTGTCTTGATGATCATCAATCACTGGTACAAACGATCGTCTTTTCGATGTGTCCCTTCTCTCTATCGACCACGGAGGTTTTGAGCTTCTAGCTACGGCTACCGCACAGGCACTTGGAATCGATTCCGGCTAATTCCGGTTACTGCTAAGACGAAGACCGGGAAAATATCGATCGGGATGACATCGATCGAGATCGGGGCTACGAGAAACGACTCCGGTCCTAGGCAAATGTAGGTGTGTACGCTCAGCCTACAACTATAGTGGACGACTCAAAATTTCCTCAACCGTTTAGAGAATCTTCACACCGCTACTAGACTTGCTACAGTAACTGCCAAGAAGATCAATTGACCAAGGCGGCTTCTACACCACGCGATTCGTTTCGTCTCCCAAAAGATGTCTTCATTTACACACCTGCTACCCCAGTTTCTTGGCCAACTCATTTCGTCCCTGGTTCCGTGTCGCAATAGCGTCCCATGCTGCAGCCAAGCCATATTGAATGCAATCAATACTCACCACGAGAAACCATGGGAACCAGAACCAGTCCGACAGCAAGCTTGTCCAATGTACTATTACTTCCCCTCCTGCCATAGCCGAGGATGTCCAGCAGTAACGAGGCAGCTGCTCCAGCGCGCAATAACGCCTCCAAACCGCAGCATAGCGTGACTTCGGCGGCAGGTAGCGAAGTGCCGAGGTCTCGAAACGCTTAATGGCAGATCTCTGGCATGAGCAGGCGTGATGGCCCTGATCGAATCGCCGGCTAGTCGTGTCTTCGGATTAGCGACATTTCCCTTCTAGGAAGCCTACATCTTCATGATTCAGGGCCCGTGCAGATACTCGCATAGCCATCACGATAACTAAGTATGCACCCGAGCTCATCCTTGTCGTCGACGACGGCGACATTGAAGCCTCCCTGTGCACGGCGGGCGGCCGTGGCTTTCCCCCACCCGCGCCCGCTACTATGAGGGGAAAGGTGTCAGATGTATTTCACTTTGCTGTATTGGTTGATTAAGAATCGCAATAGCGGCTCGTTTGTTCATGGCGACTGCGGCCAGCTCTGATGATAGTCTGGACGAAGCGAGACCTCGATAAGCGTAAGCGGTGTTTTGTCGCCGACGAGTGCAGCCATGACGACGTCGGGCCTATAAGTAGTTGCAGATAAGACAGGTAGAGGGAATATTAGGTCTTTCTTCTTCTTGGTAACGAAACAAAACTCTACCAACGAAGATCGTAAAGTCTGTCTTACTATGAAGATTTGTTTTTCTTACATAAAGTCGAGACCTTCTTACGGCTTGCCCGGCTCATTACAGCATCCATGGTCAGATCTCGTCCCTTGAGCTACTACGAAGGAGCGATGCCGTAGTCCAACATTGGACAAGCAAATTCGCCGCTCGCGGTTTAATGTCAATCATGGATGTTTGAGAAAATGCGAGGAAACTTCACTTACGCCACCCGCCCGTAGACGCCGATGTTTGTCTTTATGACCCGAGACTAGTTCGAACAGCATGGGGGACTGATTGATCTATAGCCACGATAGGCTCACGCTATTCACGCTGCCTTGGTCTGCGTTAGCCGTGGTTACGGCACCCAGCCGGGCATCCGGGTGTCATGTAGGCCATTTTTCAAAGCAGCCATTCCCGGGTCATGGGCGGAGAAGGGGTGTCCCAGCCATGGGATTTCTATCGACTGTCGCGTTTGCTCATTCGTGGCCGGGAGCTTTCTTGATTTTACTTTTTCCATTCACCTCTCGCTGATCAACTCTATCCGTTATATAATTACCAAGGTAGATTTCCTTAGTCGGGCCCAATGCTTGCGGCCTTGTTAGTTCAACTATGTGTCACGCTGATTGAGGTTATTCACGATGTTATGCATCACACGGCTTTCCTTCACTCCCTAAAGCATTATTGGCCGGTTTCTATCCTAGAACCCACCTCGATTTAAACACGTCGGCAATTACGGATCCGCCAAGTCGGAGACTTATCATAATCGCCTTGTGAACAGTCCTTCGCTGAACCATTTTATAGACTTGCGAGCTGGTGCAGCATAGTCACCTGGCGCCATCTTCGAATAACAGCCGCCGAACGCAGACACTTACCACTGGTACTCTCGCAATTGCCTTCGTTATAAATAAGGGCGTGGACATCCCGCAAGATCGAGAATAGCACCTATTCTTATTATTACGCTATGAAATCTGCAATTATCCTTGTTATTCTTTTGACCGCCCCATTCGTTTGTGGAGCAAACGGACTGAAATGGAGGAATAAAAGTTGCATGCAACATCGCTTGCTTCCTCAAAATGCACCCTGTATGCTAGACGAACAGTGCTCCTCTGGCAAGTGCACGCCTCAGCCTTCGATGTCTGGAAATCTCCGAGGCACCTGTGCATAGGCTTGGATCGCTACACGTCTCGTACGTCCTCCGCAAATAAACCTGTACAATACTCACAAGCTAAACCCCTGGTCGCAGTGTTTGCTGTGTGAGACAACGGATGACTAGGGGCATACAGTGGCTAAAGGTGATGATGATCTGTCGAGGCTAGCTAAGGGAGGGCTGGGGGGTCTATATTGTCGTGAATTGTCGTCAGGGAAGGTTGTTGCGAGGCAGTCACGTGTACGTAGTCACGTGGAGGCGAGGAGTAGCCCTTGAGGGCTCCCCTCCTTCACGTAACCTCTCTTTTCCTCCTTCTTAGCCTTACCACTCACGATGTTCGTTTTCTGATGCCCTTTAGCGAGCCTATACCACGCGCCTTACGGCTTGTGATACGCCCGCCTAATGGGGCCC
The DNA here is from genome assembly GCA_001272575.2 of Ophiocordyceps unilateralis. Lineage (NCBI taxonomy): Eukaryota > Fungi > Ascomycota > Sordariomycetes > Hypocreales > Ophiocordycipitaceae > Ophiocordyceps > Ophiocordyceps unilateralis. The sequence continues at coordinate 10,099 of LAZP02000174.1, read as the reverse complement.
TTATAAAGGCTTATAGAGGGATGGTGTGGGCTGGGGCGTTCATGTATCAAGGCGGATGCAACAAAGTGTCTGCGCGCGCCCGCCGCGAGCTCCGCAGAAAAGGCTGCTGCCGGCTCACCCCAACAAAACATACGTATAGAAGGGGGTGTTCAACTGAGAGAGACGCTTGTAGACAAAGTACACCATCCACCTGCCATAGGTATGGATGTAGCCACGTAGGAGAACATGGCTCATTCTTGTTCCAAAAGCTTACTGGTGCTACATGTGTACACAGACTTAGGAATAGGGGACTGCCACGGGGAACGGCAGGCTTCGCATACATCTACAGTGGCCTGCCACGAGAAACGAGCAAAATCATGTCAACTCTCCGTGTGAATTGTAAGCGAAAGTACATTCGCGTGCTCGTTTCGCCTGTTAAGGCACTGTACCAAGCAGGGTCAGTGGAGTGACGAGCGTGGTAGGCTTACCGACGGGTATGAGATGCGATTGCTCCAACGGATTACTAAACGCATAAACATCAACTACTCAGCAAACCAGTGGAACTCGGCTCCGGCCTCGGCTAGACGTTTCGCTCCGGCGACGGGGTCCGGAGAGACTCCCAACTAAGATAAGAAGAGGGAAACAAAGAGGGAATTAATTTATTTCACAAGTCTCTAATCATAGCTATCATCTAAAGGGGTTCGAGGCGATACTATCCGGATACGAAAGGTATTAGGCGGCAATACCGGCCTCGGGCGATTTCCGAAGTAAGATGCACTGCCTCGCTGCAGCCACGGCGGCTACGGATGACGAAATATGAGCAGGTGAGAAGACAAACTTGGTCATTCGAGCAAAGCAATGACGATGCGTGCTGAAGTACCGCAAACCCGAACGGCCGCTTGGCCATTTTTTTGATGGGAAATGCTAGACTCTTACAGTGCTGAAACCGTCTCGGAGTCTAAAGGAGCACAGAGTTGGATGAGAAAGGGGTTCTCCTCCAGGCACTCCAGGTTTTTCCTTGCCACGATAAGCTTCTAGTGCCCTAAGCCACTCATGTAAACTCAGGGTGAACCCCCAACTTAACATAAGAGAATACTACTTCTTCTTCTTCTTCTTCTTCTTCTTCTTCTTCTTCTTCTCTTGCATATAGCGAGCGACCCTGACCCCGCACCGGTATCAGCAAGATAAACGTCCAATCTCCCGCGTATCTCTGGAATATAGCGACCTTGACCCCGCACTGGTAGACAAACGTTCAAGGCTGTATGACCTGCTGGCTTTTCGACGACGAGAGTTAGCCTTGAAGATATTGACTCGGGACGAAGAAAAAACAAGTAAACCATGGCCTCCTCGGACACCAAGTCCATCGAATCGATCTACGACTTCATCGTTTGCGGGTAAGCCCAGCTTTCTGCTCTGGCCGCCACGCGAAACCATGCATAACATGTCCCAGAGGAGGCACCTCGGGTTGTGTCGTTGCCGGACGACTCGCTGAAAACCCCGACACGACCATCCTAATTATCGAAGCCGGCGTAGACAACAAGGGACTGGAAAATGTGCACATGATCGGAGGGTAGGTCCTAGGGCCCGCCGCTCCATGTTTCCTCTTCACAAAGCTGAGGCTTCAATGTGCCAGTGCGGGTTTCCTAATTGGACGAGACACCGACTGGAATATCGTGTCAGAGCCAGGTTCTGGCATCAACAACAGACGCATCAACCTTACCAGAGGCAAGTTCCTCGGCGGCTGCTCCGGCTGCAACGGCGCCCTATGCATTCGTGGCAATAAGCAGGACTACGACGACTGGAATATGCCTGGATGGAGCGGCGCCGACATGTTTAAATACATGAAAAAGGTGCTCGCCCCGTCGTCAAGATGCCCATGTAGTGCTGACCAGGACCGTTCAGGCTGAGTGCTTCACCACCAAGGACTGGTTCCAGCCGTCCGAGAATTCACACGGCTACGACGGCCATTTGCATACTGAGCCGGCCCCCATTGCCCCCATCACAGAGCTGGTCATTAAATCTTTGGAGTCTAAAGGACTGTCACAAGATGACGATATGGTGTCGCATGGCGAGAATCCAAACGGGTGGGGCTACATCACGACGAGCGTCAGTAAAGGGATCCGCACGACAGGCGCCGACTACATCACCAACAAGAACCGACGCAGCAATATCACCATAGTCACAAATGCCTGCGTTGACAAGGTTTTGCTGGAGAAAGAAGATGATGGCCTCAGAGCCACGGGCGCCAGAATCATCTTAAAAGACGGATCGACCCAGGAGGTGAAGGCAAAGAAAGAGGTCATTATCAGCGGCGGAACATACTGCAGCCCTACCATCTTGAATCGCTCGGGCATTGGCGCAAGAGATGAGCTTGAGAAGCACGACATCACCACCCTCGTCGATCTCCCGAGCGTGGGCAAGAACCTCATGGACCACGTGGTATGCTTCGCGGAACGCCAGCAATTTGACCTGGCAGTCTTGACTTATCGTTGGTTGTGCACAGATCGTCTACCTCATGTACGAAACAGAGCAGCCAGGTTTGACCAGCGACCAGCAAGTATACCACGCCGGCGCGTACGAGAAGACTATGCAGCTCTGGAGAGACGAAAAGACGGGTGTCCTATCCACCATGGGCTGGGGTGTCATTGCCTACACCCGACTAGACTCTCGTTTGTCAGACTCCGAGGTCTGGAATTCGGCAAGTCGGGAACCCGGCCGCGATCCGATGGGCCTGACGCCGGCGCAGCCAAACGCTGAGTTCATGACAACGGAACGCTTCTTGGGGGCCCCACCTATTAATGTGCAGATCCTCGATGGCCATCACGTCTTCGGCACTCTGCCCGAGCTTTTTGCTGCGCGATCTCGAGGCACTGTTAGCTTAAGGAGCGCCGACCCCAAGGCTCTGCCCGTCGTCGATTGCGGCTTCCTCACCGATCAGCTGGATATAGAGGTTTTTGCCGAGACATGCCGCCTAGCCAACGAGATCATCATCAGCGGAGCCGGCACCAAGGACATTATCAAGGGCTCGTGGCCACCAGAAGCCTCCCATCACAAACTATCGACGAGGGAGGACTGGATCACGTACATCAAGGATCATGCGACCACATGTAAGTGTCTCGCTTCCGGTCCTAGTGCTGAGTCGGTACGGGCTGACTGTTACCGCTGCAGGCTACCACGCATCCGGGACATGCGCCATGGGTAGGGGATCAGACCCCAAGGCGGTCGTGGACGAGAAGTTGAAGGTGAAGGGCGTCAAAGGCCTCCGGGTTGTGGATTGTAGCATCATGCCCAGCCTACCCTGCGGCCATAGCCAGATGCCGGCCTATGGCATCGGCGAGAAGGCCGCAGATTTGATCAAGGGATATTGGGGGATCTAATTTGGGCATGTCTTTACCCAGACGCACTCGTTTCGTAGCCTTCAGTAACACATAAGCTCCAGCGGACAATATGGCTCTATGGACAAATCTCACACTTGCGCGAGCGCTGCCCTTGTCTGCCGATGGGGCGAGTGATGGAAAACACGATAGGGCTGTGAGGTGTGCGAAATCGTTCGTGCTCCTCGCTTGGTGGGGTCACCTCGTCAAGCGCAGCGACAATGAACCGCCACATCCTTCAATCAAGTCAGCATGACACTGCGAGAAACTGGAGCAGCATGTTGTGTCCCGGAGCTTCTGCCGTTCGCCACCGCCCGGCATGTCGAAGAATGGTATGGTGGGGCATCTCCTGGAGTCTATCGATAAAGCGCCTGTAAAAAAAAAAAAAATCACGACAGGCTTGTAACGTTCAACTTCGCCGACGTCCAACGAACTGTGCTTCTCCGGAGACATCCTTCGGTCATCATGGCTGGATCGCAGCTTAAACGACTTAAGGCAACCCTGCGGGATCAAGGAATCACCGGGCCCCAGCAGTCCAAAAAGCAGAAGCGCAAAGCAGCGCAGGACAGCCGCGCCCGCGGCGAGAAGAAACTGCAGAGAGGGCTTGTGCTAGATGAAATCCGCCAGCAATTCAACCCTTTTGATCTCAAGCATGCTGCAAGAGGCCCCAAGTTCGAGGTGACGACGATCCGCCCCGCCACGGGGGATGCTGCGAGAGGCATCAAGGGCCGGCCTACCCAGACCAGGGCTGCCGGTGAGGAGCGGGTACTTCTGCCTCATTGACATGAAACCGTCATGTGCTGACCTCGAAACTGCAGCGCCGTCAAACGTTGCTCGTCGAAATGCAGCGTCGCAACAAAGTGGGTGGCATATTGGATCGACGGTTCGGTGAAAACGACCCAACCATGGCGCCAGAGGAAAAGATGCTGGAGCGTTTTGCCCTCGAGAAACAACGAATTCACAAGAAGAGCTCCCTTTTCGATCTCGAAGATGACGAGCCCTCGGAAGTCGAGCTCACCCACATGGGCAAATCCCTGACCTTTGAGGAGAAGCCGATCGATGACTTCAACGAGGAAGACTTGGACGCGGCTGATGACAGTGACGGGTCGGTGAGAGAGAGACAGCGGCTCAAACGGGTCCGTTCGATGGCTGCCGGCGCGGGCGAGGAGGAGGCCGAGCAACCTGAGCGAAAAAAGTCGAAAAAGGAGGTGATGCAAGAAATCATAGCCAAGTCCAAGATGTACAAAAACGAGAGACAAGCGGCCAAGGAAGATGACGACGACGTGCGCGCCGAGCTTGACAAGCAGCTCTGCGACATCCAGCTCTTACTGTCCACCGCTGGCAAGAACGCTAAGCGCCCGGACGTCTCGGACGCGCCCGTTTCCACTATTGCTGGTACAGACAGAGACGCCTTTGAGAAGAACTACGATCTTCAGGTGAAGCGCTTGGCGCAGGACAGACGAGCGCAACCTACCGAACGCACCAAGACGGACGAGGAAAGGGCCGCTGAAGAAGCAGAGAAACTCCAAAAGCTAGAGGAAAGGAGGCAGAAACGCATGAGGGGAGAGGAAGTCTCTGACAGCGAGAGCAGCGAGGACAGGAACAATGACGGAGAAAATCCTGCTACGGCAACCCACGAAGAGGATGACGAGGACGAGTTTGGCCTCGGCAGTGGCCTGAAAACCCGACCTACTGCCACGCAGCTCGGTTTCGACGATGAGGATGACTTCTTCATCGACGAAAACCTCGTCGCCAGCGGCTCTGATGCGGAGCCGGTCGACAGCGACGAAGAGGGTGATGATTCTCCCGTCCAAGGCGAAGCTGACGCGGACGAAGACGAAGAGGACGAGTTCACAAAAGGTCTATTGAACGAAGAAGAGGCCAGAGACCCGATTTTCAAATCAGCCTCTTGCCCAAAGGCTTCGACCGTGTCAAAGTCCGACGACGACGACAGGCTGCCTTTCACCTTCCCCTGCCCCCAGTCCCATGAAGAGTTTGAGTCCATGACACAAGCCTTCCCCAGAAACAGTCTCCCCATGATCGTACAGCGAATCAGGGCGCTCTATCATCCCAAGCTCGACAGCAGGAACAAGGAAAGGCTGGCTGGTTTCGCCGTGGCACTGGTTGACTTTGTGTCGAGTCCCTGGGTGGAAGGGACATCGCCGTCGTTCTCGGTGCTGGAAAGCCTTGTGCGGCACATTCACTCGCTAGCCAAAATGTTTCCCGTCGAGATCGGCAGTCGGTTTCGGTACCACATTCGAACGATGGGCCGAGAACGCCCCCTGGCTCTTCGGCCGTCGGATCTCATTCTTCTCACCGCAGTCGGTACCATTTTCCCAACATCAGATCACTTTCACCAGGTTGTCACGCCAGCGATGCTTGTCATGGGCTGGTATCTCGGCCAGTGCGTGCCTCGGGAAATGTCAGATTATGCGGTCGGCGTGTTCCTCTCAATACTCTCGCTACAGTATCAGCATCTTTCGAAGCGATATGTCCCCGAGGTGATTAACTTTTGCCTCAATACCCTGTGTGCGTTGTCGCCCATCAGACCTAGGAATGAGCTCGGCAATTTTCCCCAGCACGAGCCCCCGCGCGGTACTCGGATCGAACACGCCCAAGCTATTCCGCTGAGGCGACTTCGGCTCACTGATTGCGTCTCGGTTCCTGTTGAAGGGAAGCAGGCGGCTTCGCTCAAGGTGGCCCTTTTTGACACTTGCATCCGCGTGTTAGAGGGAGCCGCAGAGCTGTGGAGCGGGAAAAGCGCCTTCCACGAAACGTTTGAGCAGGCCGCCAAGGTAATGGAGCATTCACGGAGTGGGGACTGCCGGGTACACCTTCCGGGCGAGCTCTTGGACAGGGCGGAGAAGGTCGAGGCAAAACTTGGACGCATGCTTCGTCTGGCGCAGCTGTCTCGTCGCCCGCTGGAGCTTCATCATCATCGACCGCTGGCCATCAAGACCTTTGTACCCAAGTTCGAGGAGACGTTCGACCCTGCCAAGCACTACGACCCAGACCGGGAGCGAGCGGAGCTGGCCAAGCTCAAGGCGGAGCACAAGAAGGAGCGCAAGGGGTTGATGAGGGAACTGAGAAAAGATGCCAACTTCATGGCACGTGAGAAGTTGCGGATTAAGAAGGCCAAGGACGAGGCGTACGAGAAGAAGTACAAGAGGCTCATCGCCGAGATTCAGGGCGAGGAGGGACGAGAGGCGAACGCCTACGAGAGGGAGAAGCAGGCACGCCAGCGGGCCAACAAGCGGTAACCGATGCAGCATTTCCAACCCCATCTTTTTCCTTTTTTTTTTTCCCATGATGGCAGTGTTGACCAATTGTGGCAATGGGCGCAGTGAGCAGTTTTTATAACTCGATACACTCAGTGGGAGGGCGTCGTCACATAGGCAGCCGCAAATCATTGGCGAATGACGACCATGGTCCCGGGCCATGGCAAATGCAGGCCGAAGAAGAAGAAAAAAAATCACGGGCTGAGAAATGTGCAGCGACTGCAGCTTGGCAATGGATGGACGAGTCTCGAACAAGCATCATCGAGCTGATTTTTCTTTTGCCATGATGAAGGTTGCTGGAAAAATGTCAAGATGAAAGGAATCATTCTAGTTCACAATTCATCTTGTCGTCGTCGTCGTCGTCATCGAATCGTCGATTCCTCTCGTTGTAAGACGAAGTGGCATTCAGGGGGGGAAAGGGGGGAAAAGGGGGGGGGAAGGGGGGGGGGAAGGGTTTCCAGCAAGCCATCTGCATCTTGTCGGGGCGAAAGATGACGTGCTTCGAGTAAGGAACATTGTCGTGATAGTTCGTATCCGTTCGTTGATCGCCACACTACCAGGGATCAAGACAAAGCCAGGGGCTTGACGGCTTGCTTCATGGTTGGCTGCAGCGGGCCATGACATGCAGCAACAGAAGACGGGCTTGGCCGTGCCGTTTCCTCGGCATGCATTGCTGTCAGCTACTTAGTATTATTGCCTTGGCCTTTTGCAACGCTGGCCCTTTGCTGCATATCTGCATATCGAAGGCCTGGACAAGCATCCCTCTGTTTCTTTTTTTTCTTTTCCCCCTTTCCCCCCCCCATCCCATCCCATCCCATCCCCACAGCTGCTGTTGGGCACGCTGAACAAGTCTGCAGGGACGAGAAAGCAATCGGGAGACAAGGTCGGCAGTTGATGAGAAGAGTCATGATTGTTACCGGTCGCAAAACATGGCGGTTTTGGACGAGCATAAATCTTGCCGACCGCCCCTCCCCCACTCATTGGTCAATATTTGTCTCTAGGGGCGGAGAAGGAAGAGGTCGATATGCTTGGCCGACTCAATCAGGGGACAAGTAAGCATTGTAGCTAATCGGCTCGCCCATTTATTAAATAAATAAATAAAAAACAACCAAGTTGTCTTGCCGTTTCACTGTATGAATACCGGATAGAGAGGCATTGCATACGAGTTCCGTCGAGTTGTCGTTGCGCCCTTTTGTCCCTGTCCCCCTGCCTCCTGTCCCCTCCCCTCCCCTCCCCTCCCCTCCCCTTCCTTACTCCCCTTCCTTGCTCCCCTCCTTACTGTACGGGATTGGGTATATTGCGATAAAGCCGCAAGCGCGCTTTGTGAGTTGGCAGGTGCTGTCTCTGTTTTCTGTCCCCAAATCTCCAGTCGCGTTAGAGGCATCTTCTTCTATTTAGTAGGCCACCCGGCTCGTTCCTTGGTGCTAGACGTGCGATTTGAAGCCCTTGTTCTTTTATTTTTTTCCTCATCTTCGGAACAAAAAAAATAAGAGAGAGAGAAGAAGAAGAAGAAGAAGAAGAGAGAGAGAGAGAGATAAAAGAAAAAAAGAAAACAAGAAAAGAAAAGAAAAGAAAATCAAGGAGAGAAAAGAAACAGTATAGTGACACAAAAGGACACACACACACACACACACACAACAGAAAAATCTGAGACAAAAGACACACGATCCAGTGAGTCGACACAAAAACAAAAAAGGCAGAATGAACAAGGCTACAATCTTGGCTCTGTCTACTCTTGTCGGCAGGGTAAGACACCGCCAGCAAAAAAATCGAAGTCGAGACTGACTCCGACCCGCCCACCAGGTCATGGGACTCGTTACAGCGCCCATAGACGGCTACGACGTCTTCACGCCCGAGTGGGAGGTGGAGCTCTCTCCTGGCGGTCGGACGGTGACGCTCAACGGCACGATTGAGGAAGTGTACCAGCAAGTCGTGCAGCTGAACCCCAACTACGAGCAGCAAAGCTCGACGGTGACGACGTCTTCGAGCCAGAAGCAGTCCAGCACGCCGTCCAAGGTGGCGCAGAACGCGTCGGTAATGCTTGCCGTAGACTGGAACTTGGCCACTAGCCTCTGCGGCGGCAAATGGCAGGCCACGTCGGTGCGTCGTGTCCGCGAGGGCATCGGCTACCTGAGACGGGTTCGGGGACGACCGAGCAGCCTGGCCGGACCGTCACGATGTGGCCGTGTGAGCTGTGCCTATAATTCCGCCATCTGGTGGTGTAACGATGTGCGTCTTCGTCGTCGTCGTCGTCGTCGTCGTCTTCGCTCGCCTCCTCTCCTCTCTTCCCATCCCCTCACGTCTCATTCACTAACACACGAATCAGGATCTACAACCCAAGGCTCTCAGTTCTTTTGCCGCCATTGCTGACGGAGCACAGTTCCTTGTCAAGAGATGCGTCGAGTGGATGAACCCACAGCCGGAGGCTTTTGGAGGTCAGGCCTTTCATCCGAGCGGGTGGAATGTCATTATTCGCAAGGACGAATGCTGAGGCCTATTCCTGACGACGTGGGACGAAGCACATGATATGGATGATGGGGATTACGCACCTAGATGAACAGAATTAGATGTTTATGAATATTCCTTGCTGGGAAAACTTGTCTTTTTTTTTTTCTTCTCCTGGCTGAGAAGCTATCAAACGTCCGGGACCGTAAGCTGCAGCCCCCCCCGCTTGGACGACGCGGGAGAAGCCATGTACATACATACGATAGCTCGTGCCGCCGTCGTGGGCTATTTAGTCTCAGACAGGGAGGGCAGGCATTGCACAGCCTACTCCTCCGGCACTTGGGAGAACGAGCCCCTGTCGATAGTATGCGAGAGCTATCTATGTATGCATCACTCGGAGAGGTAGAAAGAAAGAACAAGAGGACGACAATAACAACATCCGCCATTCTTCGACGCTTGGTCAAAGGCTTTCTCAACCACGTCTTTTTCTTTCCGTCTTCTACAGATACATACATACCCCCTTTTTTTGGGGGGGTCATCATGGCCATTCAGGCAACTCAACTCATCACAGCTTCCTTCATCAACATCGAGCCGACAGCCGCCATCCCTGCCAGTCACCAGCCAAGGATATCTAGAACAACACGCGAGCCAGGCGGAGACCAGAGCGTCGCCAAGCAGGAGAGACACACACGAAAAAAAAAAGAAAAAAAAATTAGGTCCCCGCGGATGAGCAGCACCGACACCCTCGTCTACTCTACTACGAGCTTCTCTTTCCCCCTTCCCGCCCGCGCTCCATATAAAGGGAAAAAAAAAAAGAAACT
>LAZP02000173.1:6128-23144 GCA_001272575.2 Ophiocordyceps unilateralis | reverse complement strand
CCTTCCCCTCCCCCTTTCCCCCTCCCCCCTCTCCTCTCCTCGACGAAGCCCGTTCGACGACTACCTGCTTCTCCCAATGAATGGGCCTAGCGTTCGGGCGGATTGGCCCCATCAACTGGCGGCGAGGCACGCCAACACATCAACCCATGGGTCACACCTTTTATTTATTTTTTAAATTTTTTTTTGGCAATTTTTTATTTTTACCCTCATTCACTGCTCCCAACACCGTCTACCATGTTGGCCTGTGTTTTTTGTTTTCCCCTACCCCCTCCTCTGCCGGCTCCGTCATCGTTCTTTCTCGTCATGCTTGTCACTACCTTTCCATCGTGGAGCCGCATCGCCACTTTGCAGATACTACTAAGATGCCTTCGTTGCCCTGGCCGTCGCCTCGCGCCGAGGCTACTACACCCCTCTCTCTGCACACCCCCCCCTCCCCCACGGGGCCGCTCGCCATAAAACATACCGACCCTTCGTCTCATCTGCACGAACCGGTGTAAGCCTACCTTTTTACGCCTACGTCCACACGCCTACGCACGCGCGCACCACTCGCACCTACATACTGTATATATAGCTATTCGCTTACATACACTTACATCTGGCCCTCACGACTCCCCGGATCTCTCTTTTTTTACCCCTCGGGTTCCCTTCCTCTCTTCTCTCTCTCTCTCTCTCTCTCTCTCTCTCTCTCTCTCTCTCTCTCTCTTATCCTCTCCTCTCCCTCTCCTCTACCGCACCCTGTTTTCCGTCTCTGAGCCCTCGTCTTCCGCCGCCGCCTCCTCATCCGCCTCGCTCCCTCGCGTCTCACGGCAGCAAGCGGTTTCTCCACTTCGCCGCCTCTCGTCGCCTCGCCTCGCCGCCTGCTTGCTTGTCCTCCTCGACTCGTCATCTCTACTACTGGCATTGCTCCGACTCGGGAAACCGCACCTGTCTTCTTTTCGATAATATCGTCAGCTTGGCACACGCCTTCTTTTTGACTGTTCCTGAGACCTAGCCCTGCGCCCTGCGTCGACTTGGGCCCCTCGCTATCATCCTCGACCCGATCCATTGGAAGCGGCCGGCATCATGGGTGGCTTCTACATGCAGTATTTGGAGAGTAAGTCGACCAATTGAGTCTCGGGTCGCTTGCCCCTTGGCTTTCTCTCGCTCCGGTGAGCCGTATACGTGGGGTGGGGGATGGCAGCACGCATCCCTAAGACATCAGACTCTCGCCCACGCACGCTCATACATGCCGACATACGCACATATATATCGTCTATATGTGTGCGTGTAGACGTATGTATCCAGATATATATACATCCTCATGCATATGCGTTCTACAGACGACCTGGCTCTCACCATTGCCCACATCGCGGCCGGCTTCGAGTGCTGACTCGCTTGGCTTCGTCTTCTAGGTCTCTGCCGCCGCCGAGGATGGACGGATCCGTCGTATGAATGCTACCGAGATCCCAAGGGCTACACCTGCCTCGTTCTCGTCAACGGCCGCGAGTACCAGACGGACCTGGCCTACGAGTCGGACGTGCTGGCGCAGGAGAACGCGGCGATGCGTGCCTTTATGGTATGCCGCAACTTCTCCGTCAACGGCGGCATGCTTGCCCGAAATGGCATCGTCCAGGGCCTCCCCGCCACGGCCGACACGGGCCGTCGCCGCAAGAGCCGCCACGCGTCGACGCGCGACGGCGTCGACGGCCGCGGCCGACGGTCCGGCCATCACTCCAGCAGCAGCTCGACCGCCTCGTTCGACTGAACCGCGCGCACCTCTTACCCCTTATCACGGCCCCGGGGCCGGAGATGAGACGCGGCCAGAGGCGTCTCCTCGCTCTCTCACCTGTATACACGAATAAAGTACCGGTTGAACAGCTTCGCGGCAGTCTCTAGAGGAGAATAACGAACCCCGACAGCATCATCTCCCCCCCTTTTTTTCTCTCTCCTTTCTCCACTGGGCGTGGACGACGGAAGGATGACCATTCCAAGCACTGGCCTCAACCAACCTGAAAACGACTGACATGGCAGAGAGGCGGAAAAGAACCGGAGGAGGAAAAGCAGTGCATATTCAGCCTCGATGATTTTGTTTCTCTGCCCCACGACATTACGACGATATGAAAAACCGACGACATGAAAGCAACGACCTTTTTCTCTTTCCCGATTCATTTCTCCTACTATTTCTTAGAAACTGCGGCATTCAACTACAACGGCCTTGTGTGGTCGGACGTCTTCCGAACCCGTTCCGCCTCCATTGATACGCAAAACCTGTTCTCGCGTCATTTTTGCTGTTCTTCATTTTGCTGTTCATTCACTTGTTTTCCCCTCCGCCTCGTCTCCGTCTTCTCTCATCTCATCTGGTCTCTCACTTTCTTCCCTCCCATGACCGTCCCCGCCTTTGAACAGCACTATTCTCGGCGCGAGAACAGGCACCGATGCAAAGGCATACCATCCAACCTCGTTTTCAGGGAGGCTAGATTTTGATAGCCAATTTTTGGCTTGTCGTCCCATTTGGAGAGACGGGCATCGAGAGGAGACGGCAGATGTTGCATTTCGAATGGCATTTACAGCGATGGAAGACGACCGATTTTCACGATGATGGCTTACGACGCCCATGATGACGATGACGACACGCATCCTATTTTCATTTTATATTGTTGTCTCCTTTTTTTCCTGCCAGCCCCTGTTGCTCGGCTTTGTTGTTACCCTTCTGCGGCTGATGAATTCACTTCGGTCGAGCCGGCACTTCAGTGAGACACGAAAGCACCCTGCTTAGTCGTTTAAGCTTAATCACCATTTGTCACATCGGATTCGACATGCAACGACCAAGTACCGAGTCGGCGTGAGATGTCTGCAAACGGCCATGTCCCATGTCTGGGCTGACACGTGTGTCTTTTTTGACTTTCGCATTTCGTATCTCGTAATCTCGCATGATGGATGAACCGCATTCTGTCATGTGTGCGCTATCCTGTAGGTGCCTTTTGCACGGAAAAAGAGGGAAAAGGTACAAAGGAGGTACCGCAGTACAAGCTCGGTTCGTGCCTCGCGCCTGTGTTCCCCAAGTACGTGCGTAAAGCAGGCTACGAGCACAGTGCTTTCGGGGTAGATGCCTCAAGTAGGCGTGTCGGGTGAACGTACCTCGCACGGTGCATCTCCATTTCGGCCCGCATGTGGTCCGCATTTTCAGGTAGCGGCTACATGGCACTCAGCGGCCTCCTCTCCCACTCCGTATAAAACTGTGACCACATGGCCCTACCTAGGGCCAACGACGCGTCGAAAAAGGAGAAAGGAGGCTCTCCGTCGCGGTACTGCCCCGTGTCTGCACAAAAAAAAAAAAGCACTCCGCCCCGTTTTGTGCTCCGTTACCTGAGCCATCGGCCCGCCCATCCAAACTCGCCTCTACTCCCGAGTTCTCCTCCTCCTCCCTCCCCCCCCTTTCCACCATCTTTTTCCTCCAACGCCCGAATCCTGTCTTGCGAGTCACGTCCGCAACAACTTCAGTCGTTCACGCTCGCTCTTCCTGACCTCCGAATCGAGCCTCCTCCGTCGCGGTACGACTCGCTCGCTTCCAACCGTCTCGACAGCTCGACCGTGTCTCGTCTCCTTCTCCGCCTGCAGAAGCTCTCTCCGCCGCCGCCAGCATGAAGGGTGCGCCGCTCTGCTTCTCTTCCGCCCGCGAATCGAGCATGACTGACAGAAATAACAGGACTCATTCTGGTCGGTGGCTTCGGCACCCGGCTTCGCCCCCTTGTGCGTCCAGCCCCCATGTCGTCTTCTGCTCCCCGACATCCGAGCTGACCAGGCTCGCAGACCTTGACCCTCCCCAAGCCGCTCGTCGAGTTTTGCAACAAGCCTATGATTGTCCACCAGATCGAGGCCCTGGTCGCTGCCGGCGTCACTGACATCGTCCTCGCCGTCAATTACCGGCCCGAAGTAATGGAAAAGTTTCTTGCCGAGGTGGGTAGGCGCCGTCACTTTTGCAGCTCCATCACCCACAGCTGATGCGGCTCAGTACGAGCAAAAATACAACATCAATATCGAGTTCTCCGTCGAGTCGGAGCCTCTCGACACTGCCGGCCCCCTCAAGCTCGCCGAGAAGATTCTCCTCAAGGATGACTCCCCCTTCTTCGTCCTCAACTCCGACGTCATCTGCGACTATCCCTTCGCCGACCTGCTACGCTTCCACAAGCAGCACGGGGACGAGGGCACCATTGTCGTCACAAAGGTCGAGGAGCCGTCCAAGTACGGCGTCATCGTCCACCAGCCCAACCACCCGTCGCGCATCGACCGCTTCGTGGAGAAGCCCGTCGAGTTCGTCGGCAACCGAATCAACGCCGGCATGTACATCTTCAACACGTCCATCCTCAAGCGCATCGAGTTGCGACCGACGTCGATCGAGAAGGAGACGTTTCCCTCCATGGTCCGCGACAACCAGCTGCACTCGTTCGACCTCGACGGCTTCTGGATGGACGTCGGCCAGCCCAAGGACTTCCTCAGCGGCACCTGTCTCTACCTGTCCTCTCTCACCAAGCGCGGCGGCAAGGAGCTGACACCCCCGACGGAGCCCTACGTCCACGGCGGCAACGTCCTCATTGATCCCTCGGCCAAGATCGGCAAGACGTGCAGGATCGGCCCCAACGTCACCATCGGCCCCGACGTCGTCGTCGGCGATGGCGTCCGCCTGCAGCGCTGCGTCTTGCTCCGCGGCTCCAAGGTCAAGGACCACGCCTGGGTCAAGTCGACCATTGTCGGCTGGAACAGCACCGTCGGCCGCTGGGCCCGCCTCGAGAACGTCTCCGTCCTCGGCGACGACGTCACCATCGGCGACGAGATTTACGTCAACGGCGGCAGCGTCCTTCCCCACAAGTCCATCAAGGCCAATGTCGACGTCCCGGCCATTATCATGTGAGCGCGCCGTCGTGCCGAGAAGGCCAATTCTACGACTCGGGCGCTTCCCTTACGTTTTTGCTTTCTTTCTTCAAAACGCGATCCCCTCTCTCCATGCTTTTCTTAAATACAAAAAATCTCCATTACCATTATGATTACTGCTGGAAGCGGATTCGCGAGATTGCCTGGTGGCATCTCCGTCCCCTTTTCCCATGCGCCGCCTCACATAATTGTTACCGCCAAAACCTGACCCTTTTGTCTTTTTTTTTTTTTGGTTTTTGTTTCGCACTTGCCCCTACGTCTTTTTTTTTCCCCTTTCTTTCCCGTACATGTTGTGTTCTCCACTCTACTTTGTGCTAATTCTGCTGTTTCTCGACTGATCTTGTGGCGTCACGGTCGGGAGGTGCGGGCAGGCGAAAACAAAACACTCCTATACTTCCTCTCCTCTTCCCACCTCCCCCCTCCCCTCTCCTTTTACCCCCTTTCTCGGAAAAGGGGGTGGGTAGGGTGGAGGGGGGGAGAGTGGAGAGGCACAGGAGCGGGGAGAGAGGAAAGGAGGCGGGGGGGGGGGGGAGGGGGGAAAGGAGTCATTACTCGGTTCGGTCATGCGCGTCGTGTGACTTTGTTGTACGAAGGCATCTTGGGAAGGGGGGCGAAGGAACGAGGTCTTGAGACTATTGACTGAATCGTGGCGTGAGTCGTTTTCCGTAGTACGGGCGAGACGACGGTGTAATCTAGACGGCCGTCGATGGGAAGGGGGAGGGGGGGAAAAAAAAGAAGAAGAGATTCTTTGGAACACTGTCAGCGCCGTCTTTACTGTCATCATCTGTGCCACCCTCCCGTCCGCCTCCCTCTCCTCTTTCTTCATCATTCCGCAACGCCTAGGCTCCATTCGTACGTGGACAGCATCAGGCGAACTCCCGCAGCCACCCCCGACTCATCTGCACGGCCCTCTCCCACATCTTCCTCCGTGCGCACCTCACCTCCTTGGCAATGCCGGGCCGGAAGAGGGAGCGGTCGGAGACACCGACGTGGGCCAGCTGGTCGAGGCCTTCCCAGACGCCAGTCGCGAGGCCGGCGGCGAGGGCGGCGCCGAGCGATGTGGCCTCGCGCATGGCGGGGCGGTCGACGGGGATGCCGCTGAGGTCGGCCTGCGTCTGCATGCAGAGGTCCGAGCTGGAGAGGCCGCCGTCGACGGCGAGCGTCTCGAGCCCGTGGCCCGAGTCGGCTGCCATGGCGTCGAGGATGGCGGCCGTCTGGTGGCAGACTGCCTCGAGCGTTGCGCGGGCGATGTGGCCCTTTTGCGTGTGGGCCGTGATGCCGACTTTGTCTACCGTCAGTCTCGGCGGCATCGGACAAGGAGAGAAAAGAGAGAGAGAGAGAGAGAGGAAGAGCAGGGAAGAGCAGAAGGGAGAAAAAAAAAAAGAAAAAAAACTTACACAGCGTCCCCTGGGCGTCGTCGATCCAGTACGGGGCCAAGAGACCGCTAAAGGCCGTTACAAAGTAGACGCCGCCGTTGTCGGGCACAGACAGCGCCACCTCGTCGATGGCCTTGCAGCTGTCGAGGAAGCCTAGGTTGTTGAGCAGAAAGGTTACGCCCGAGCCAGCGACGGACACGCTCCCCTCGAGGGCATACGCCGGTGAGTAACCGTCGCCCAGGTCGTAAGCCACCGTCGCCTGCAGGCCGTTCTTGGAGATGACGGGCTCCGGGCCGACGTTGTATAGCAAAAAGCAGCCCGTCCCATACGTGCTCTTGGCCTTGCCGGGGCTAAATCCGCCGTGACCGACGAGGGCGGCTGACTGGTCCCCTAGGCAGCCGGCGATGCGGACGCCGGCTAAGGGCCCGTGAGCGAGGGCGCCAAAGGCAGTCGGGTGCGATGAGGCGAATATGGCCGGCAGCGTCAGCTTGGAGCGATCGACGCCGAAGAAGGATAGCAGCTCGTCGTCGTACTGGCGGGTGCGTATATCCATCCACATAGTACGGCTGGCGTTGGTCGGGTCCGTCACGTATACGGGCCCCCCCGGCCGGTGCAGACCGCCGTTGAGGCGATAGATTAACCACGTATCGACGGTGCCGACGGCGAGCCGGCCGGCGTCGTAGGCTCTGGCCACGGCCTCGCTGTTGCAGAGCAGCCA
The DNA here is from genome assembly GCA_001272575.2 of Ophiocordyceps unilateralis. Lineage (NCBI taxonomy): Eukaryota > Fungi > Ascomycota > Sordariomycetes > Hypocreales > Ophiocordycipitaceae > Ophiocordyceps > Ophiocordyceps unilateralis. The sequence continues at coordinate 16,142 of LAZP02000173.1, read as the reverse complement.
AAGAAGCTTGATGGCCGAAGCTGACGTCGACGGTGGCTGTCCACAGCGGTCGACGAGAACGTCGGCACCGGCGCGGGCCTTGAGCTCGCGAACGAGAGGCGCTGTGCGCGTATCGGACCAGACGACGGCATTGCAGAGCGGCTCGCCCGTCGCTGCGTCCCACGTCACGAGCGTCTCACGCTGGTTAGCGAGGCCAACGGCGCGGATTTGGGCGGCGTGGTGGCCCTTGGCGCGAAAGTCGTCGACGGCCTGCTCGATGCACGTTTCGACCGAGCGCAACAGCTCAAGGGGGTCATGCTCATGCCAGCTGCCAAGTCAGACCCTTCTCGTCTGGTGCGCGGATGCCGGCCGGGACCTACCCAGGTTGAGGATGCTTGCTGCAAATGCCCACCTGGTGGCCTGCCACGGCCTCACCGGCCTGGTCGAAGATGATGAATCGGCTTGACGTCGTGCCCTGATCGATGCTCCCAACAAAGACGTCCTCGCCGTCGGGCCGGGTATAGTCGCCCATCTCGCTGGCCCTGCTCGCGCGTAGAAAGTCGGCGGGCCAAACGAGCGGAAGTCAGCAGCTAATAAAAGAAATCCACCGAAGGCGTATCGTGACCGGTGGCGTTTCTGACGAGGTCCAAGCCAAAGAAGGCTGAGCGGAAACGGGAGTCGATAAGTCGAGACCCGGAGACGGAGTCAAAAGGTTAGGAACAATTGTCATGTCCAACTTTATACGTGGCTGGCGAGATGGCGACAGGCCAAGACCATCCGATCGGTGTGACCTAATAAACTGCCCGATGACTGCGACGACGCTTCAGAAGCTGCCATCTCTACCTCACTAACGCCCTCTTTGCTTTTGTGCTTGTCGCTTTTTGCGTCGCTTTGACGGATTAGTACATTGTGGCTGTCTCCTCGGGCTGGAACCTTGTTGTCGATTTGCAGCATCCACTCCACTGTCTGTGAGCCTCGGCAACTCTTCTTCTGTGCCCCGACGCCTCGAGGCTTCTCCTTGACGATGTTCGAAACCAAGGTCAAGGCGGACGACGGCCTCAGCTCACGGCTGTACGATGATCCGTCTGCCACCTTCCGCGAGATTCGCGTGAAAATGTCTGCCTCAGTGCCGGAGCGAGACGGAGGAAGGAGCGGGTAGAAAAGACGGCAAGCCGGTCCCCCCTTTCCTCCGCCTCCTGCCTGCGCCTCCTTCCTCTTGTCTCCTTTCCATGTTTCTCAAGCTTCTTCTCCTCGGCAGCTCGTCTTTGGCGATCCGTCTCACAGCGCCGTGAGTTTGCGCCGCCCGGCATCAGCATCGCTGGACTTACACACAGGCGACTGACTCTCCTTACCGGCTCCATCGTACAGCGGCCTCGGGTCAGATACGGATCCGATGTTGGAGCCGAAAAAGCGGCGCCGGGACGATCTAGAGGAGATGATCGAACGAGGGGCCGGGCCCGATGCGAAGCGCTGTGCTCTCACTCATGACTCGTGCGAGCATCAGGTCATCGAGGGTAGCGACAGCCCTACCACACTCCCGCTGAGCTTGCTCGAAAACGACATCTCGGACCTCTATGACCAGCTTGGACTGGACATTCAAGAATCCAAGGCAGCGCAAAACCCCCAGATGACGATTGACGACCTCGTCGACGAAGCATTATTCGCGAGCGATTTCGAGATTGATGCAACGCTGGCCGAGACAATGCTTCCTCACTCCACAGACGCAGACCCGTGTCAGCCTCCGTCGAGTATCGTGAGAGCTCTGGACCGTGGTTCCAGGTCCGCCGACGAGTTTGATCCAAACTTGCTGTATTCGACTCCGTCGTCGACTGTGACTTGTGCCGCCGGTAACACTCACGAGCCTGCGGATATTATCCCTCTCACTCAAGACGCAAACTGGGAAAGCGTCCGCCGTTGTCTACAGCCTCAGAGCGACGTCTCTGCCGAGTCACGTCAGGCCTCTCGAAATCAGCACCTTCCCGCTCAGTCGATGGCTGCCGCGACACTGCTCACGCCCGCAGCCTCGGCACCCTCCTCCGCCACCTGGGAGCCGACGGTTCACCAGGCCAATCCCGACACCTTCTTCTTCCACGTCCAGGACATGCTGAAGGCAAAGGCCGGAAGGTACAAGGCTCAGCCGCATGTGGTCTTGGATTGGTACGCTAGGGTCCTGTACTCGAGCCGCGAGAACTTTTTCCGGAAGCAATACTTTCAGTTCCGCGACCTCTTCAAGGAGACCCCTCCCTACTTGACTGGTGCCCTATCCGACTAGCAACCGGATGGGCCCGTCGACGTTTCGGCGAGGAAGTTCTTATATCCCCAAAGAGCCGGCACAAAGTGCTACTGCCGCTGCAGACTTGTGCCCGACTCGCGGGCCGAGCTGGGCTGGACACTCTTGATCCTCGAGGTGCGCCCGGCCACGTGGAAAGAGGTCATGGCCGTCTTGGACCTGCTGGGCCGCCGAGACCTGGACGATCCAGTCCTTTGCTCGACTACCTGAGAGAGAAGGCCCGGGGTCGATGCTGGCGGACCGGCGACAGAACTGATTGATCAACAGACGGGGCATCTATACATGTGTGCGACCATAACCCGGCAACCTGCGCTATTCATGAGTCTTAGGTCCTTGTAGTTGACGAGACGTGACACCATATAAATAGTTTCGCTATAATACATGTGCTTTGCGGTCTGTCAAACACTCCTTCATCTTGTCTCGGTCTCTTGAGTTGGCCAGGCGACATGTCGGTCCACCGTAACACACTTTCGCCCTCGATATCTTCCGGCCTTGTCCATCGCCATTGCGCCGTCTTCCGGAACAATGCAGATGACGTCAATCACGAGGGCGCTCTGACGTGGCGGCGTGGCGTCGTCCAGCTGCCTCGACGAGGCAATCCCATCACTCCGCCAACACGGGCCCCAGTTCAGTCATACCACGGCCGATCAGCCGCACCGTCTCCCCCTCGTATCAAGATGCAAACGCCTTCAACGTTTTGATTGGTATCATCCACGCCTAATAAAAACAGGCTGCAGCACGCCGGTATGCAGCGTTCCCGATCCCGAAGGCGCACGTCGACCTCGTCAAGCCTCAATGCCTGTTCTCCCCCGTTTCCCCGCCGCCGCCGCCGCTACAGCTCGATCAAGGCCTCCTCTGCCGCGGGTGCTCTTATGGGGTCGTTCTGCGGCACTGTTGGGAACGAGTCCTGCACATGGCTGGGGTAGGCCCACGACTGCGGGGGCGCGTGCTGCTGCTGCTGTTGCGGAGGCGAGGGCTGCTTCTGATGCTCCAGCTGCGGCCAGTAGCCTTGCTGCTGTTGTGGCTGCTGGTGTGATGGTTGTTGTGGTTGCTGCTGGAGACGCGGTGGTAGTTGTTGTAGGTTCTGCGACGGCGGCGGGTGACTGTTCGGGAAAGAAGCTGGCTCTCGAGGGGGCTGCTGCGGCGGCTGGCTGGGCTGGCCGTGGGCGGCCAACGTGGGAGTCGATTGGGTCGGGGCCGAGAGCGGAGGAGCCGAGGGGTACTGCATCGACTGGGAGAGGTTGGGATAAGGCGACGCGCTGGCATCCGCAACCGAGGCCGGGGCTGACGGCGCCGAGGGCGCCGATAGGGGGGATTGGACAGGCTGAGGCGGGCTGAAGTAGTATGAGCCGCGACGGTCCGCAGCGGGCGAGTCGTTGGGCTGCTGGGGAGTCTGCATCCTCTGCGTCGCCTCTGCCGGCGGCTGTTGCTGGTGCTGACGATAGGGGTCTGGCGGCGCTGAGGGAACCTGGCTCGGCCAGCTATCGCTCCTCTGCGATTGCTGCTGCTGAGGCAGGACCTGGCCGCCATGGGCCCCCTGGCCGTGACCTGCGTACGAGGCGAACTGCGGCTGCGGCGTCGGTTGTGATGGCGTCGGTTGCGGCTGCGGCGTCTGGTAAGGCTGGTTGGGAGGCACGTGGAAGCTCACCGGCCGCTGGCCCGAGTAGAAGTTCTCGGCAGTGCCGACATGGGCGTGTGCCGCCGGCGCCATCGAAGGGTATGGCCCTGGCGGCTGGCGCTGAGACGGGAGGCTGTAGCCCCCTAAGCTCTGCTGGCTGTATGCCTTTGACAGCCGCTCCTCCAGCATGCGGTCGTAGTATCGCACCACGGTCGACAGTTTACCATGAAGCTCCAGCAGCGTGTCTTGGTTGGGTCGTCAGTAGCCGAACCGCCGCCCTATTTGTTGTGGTCATGGAAGCTCACCGTGCTTGCTCATCGTCTCACCATACGTGCGCGCCAGTTTCGGTCGCAGGGTGCCGATACTGTCGTAGAGTTCCTGGATCTGAGGCTCACGCAAGATGGTGCCGGGGGGCTGCGTCTGGAGGCGGTCGACCAAGGTGGCGAAGAGGTTGATGTTCTCGGCCTCGACGGGCGTCAGCTCGTAGTCGCTCTTGGGGAGGACAAAGTTGGACGTGGTGGGCGGGTTCGACGTCTGCTCCTTGAGTGCCGCCGCGTGTTTCTCCTTTTGCTCCTCCATGTCAGCCAGGGACGCGGCGATGGCGGCCTTGAGGTCCACGTCTTCGTCTTCGGCCTGCGTCGCCGCCGCGTCGACGTTGGGCCGGCTTCCGTTGACTGCGGCATCGGCGGGGCCGCGTGACGAGCTCTTCACCTCCTCCAGGCTCATGGCCAGCGCCTTCTTCAGATCCTCGTCGAACCCATCATCGACCCGGGCGTTTCGAGGCTGCATGGCGGACGTGCTGCGCGTCTTGTAGGGATACGTCGGAGACCGCTCCAGCGCGGCGATCTGCTCCCTGTACGTCCTGCCGATGACTTTGGTGTAGCATCCGTCGTCGACCCGAACCGGGGTGTGTATGCCGAGATGGGGCAGGGCAACCGTCTTGCTGGAGCATTGCTGATCGAAACAGCTGCCGCAGTTCCGGCAGTGGTGCTTCCGGTTCGTAAAGGTAAAGGGCGTGCGGCATCGCATGCAGACGTCGGAATCAATCCATTCGGGAGGCTGCTGAAGTGAGCAACCAAGCCAGGGAGGCGCACAGCGGGGAGCTGCTTACCGCACTGCTGTCGATCATGCTGCTCGCCACCGAGACTCGAGGTGGAAAGTGGTAGCCCTCGCGCTGCAGCGTCCTGTAGACCTCTCCCATGTACGACAGGTCGAATCGCCCCTCGGTGGCGCCGGCCCAAGACTGGATGAGGTCGAGAATCTTTGACTTGACATCGGCGTTGACGGCGCCGGGTCCGACAGCCTGAAGAAGTGACACCAGGTTATCCATGAACTCGCGCGAGGCTATCTCGGCCAGGAAATGCGAGCCCCCGTTTTTGACACACGTATCGGTGAGCTGCGGCGGCAAGTCAGTAAGTTAGGTGCGGCCTTGAGGGAGGATTCATACGTTGAGAGCGCTCAACTGCGTGTTGGGGTTCTTATTGCCGATGCGTCGCTTGAGGGACCGCATGGCCTCCTTGGGAGCGACCGTCTTGGACCTGATGACGTCGGATATTTCGAGGTTGAGGGCGATGTCCTCCAGACTGCTGCTTGTGGCGCGGTCTATCTGCTCGTCCAAGGCCGAGTTGGCCGAGGACGACCACCAGCTCATCATGTCTGGCAGCCGACGGAGAGTGAAGGCAGCGAGCGAAGAAGTGGCTTCGACGATGTCCGACGGCAGAGGCGCGGGGATAGTTGTCGCTTACAGGTTTGTTGACACACTCGCCGGCAGATGGTGATGGAGCGAGGCGAGGCCGGGAGGACGATGCTTAAAGAGAAGGAGAAAGGGGGGGGAGAGGGGGAGAGGGGGAGACGGGGAGACGGAGAGACGGAGCAAGAGAGGAGAGGGTGATTGTAGTAACCGTGATGACGAACGCTCGACGATCCAAGCTTTAGTAGCCCAGACCCGAAGCAGCCCGGCCACCCCAGCTTCCACTTGTTCCCAGAAGGGGGGGAATGCCGATTACTAAGGCCTGAGGAGGCACGGCACCTCCAGGCTGTTCCCTCCCGCGGCCCTCCCCTACGCGTGCCCCCTCCAGCAGACCGCTCCCCCCTAGAGCATCCTAGAGTAGCCCCTAACAGGGTCCGAGTGCCTCTGCCCGCTTGAAGTTACCATTTTTGCTCCGCCGAAGAAACGAGGCAGCCTCGCAAGTTTTGATCTCTTCACCATCTCTCTCTCTCTGTCTCTCTCTCTCCGTACCTCCGTCTCTCTGTCTCTGCCTCTCTCGCCGTCTCTCTCCCCTTTGTTCGCTTCTCGGCCCGGCCTCCCAGCATGCGCCTTGCGCCTTCGAACAGCGCCCTCCCGCCGGCCTGCCGATAGAGAGAACCTGCCGCCCATGCGCCTCTGCCGAGACAGGTCCTGACGCGCGTCGTTACCAAGGCCCTCTACCCAGCCAGCGATGCCGGCTTGACCTTGATCTGCTCTCAATACGAGCCCGTCGGCCATGATGGCTGCCGACGCCACTCATGGCCTCTCCCCGGCCTACGATAGCATCAGCCCGCGCTCTACGCCGTCCTCACCAGCGCCTATACCGCACATCGACGACCTCGTCGCCATCCCGACCGACGTGGGCCCCAACCAGTCCATTAAGCGACTGCTTGAAATGGCTCAGACCGCCTTGCGACAGTCTGAAATCAGTCGCGACTTCAACCGGCCCGCCATCGCCCTCCAGGAGTACATCAGGGCCTCCGTCATCGCCATCCAGATCATTACCAACCACAAAGACTATCCCGGACTGAGGACAGATCATACCGACTCCGCCCGCGTACACAACGCCCTGCTCAGGCGCATCAAGCAGCAGAGTGACGACTACGAGAGCATCAAGCGCGACATCATCGAGGACAATAAGAGATCCGGCGTCCAACCGACCGTGAGACGGTCCTTGTGTCCGAACAAGGTTCAGGGCCTCGGCCTGGCATCCAAGCAAGCCGACTTGGTCAACGGTCACGCCTTGCCCCCCGTCAACGGCTCTCCGGGCAAGGTTAAGCCCGTCGTCCACCCGAAGCCTCACGCTCTCGCCGGCAATCTCCTGCCTGGCCGAGGGCGCGCCGCGTCGTCGAATGGCGCCACGCTCGACCTGGCCGCTCGCTTCGCCAACCTTCGCGGCCCCCAGTCCTCTCCAGGCCAAGATCCACGCATCAAGACGTATCCCATACCGACACAAAGGCCTGCCGGGCCCAGACAGATGCCACAGGACCAGCAGCTGAACCTCGATACCGACGCCGCCACCTCGTCAGCCCTCCCCAAGGTGCCCGACGCCATCTACAGCCCCGCGCGGGGGAGCGTGTCCGGCGATCTGGCAAGGCTTCCGACCAGCACGTCTCGCGGCCTGTTCAGCCGCACCGGCTCGTCGACCTCGGTTCCCGCGGCGACGCCACAGGGCAGCGAACTCGCACCGGCTGTTGTGAGCCCCAGGATGCCCAGCCCCAGGATACCCCCAAGGATACCCAGCCCCAGAGTCCCTGAAGGAGCAGACGAGCCGCTCCCTCTACCGGCGGGAGACGGCATCACCCCCGAGCAGCTCGTCGAGGTCATGAGAGGCAACTGGTCCATTCTTCTCATCGACATCCGATCCCGCGAGGCATTTAACGAGGGCCACATCATGTCGTCATCCATCATATGTATCGAACCGAGTATCCTGCTGCGAGACAACATCTCTTCGGAGGAAATATCGGAGAGCCTGGTGCTCTCGCCCAGCCCAGAGCAGGCACTCTTCGAGAAGCGTGACTCTTGCGACCTGGTCGTCTTCTACGACGAAGACTCACATCAAGTCATTCAATCTCCCAAGAACGCCGACGAGCAGGTCATCCTGTCGCTGCACCGGGCTCTGATCCACCTCAACTACGGCCGAGACCTCAAGCGGCCCCCGAGGCTACTGATTGGGGGTCTGGCCGCTTGGGCCGATCTCGTGGGACCCCTTGCACTACAGTCTGGGGCCTCGTCGATGTTCAAGGGTCCCCATGCAAGATACAAGCGGAATGGAATTGTCCAGCGAAGGGGATCCAAGTACATCGTGACGTCTTTGCAGCCGGCCGACGTCAAGGCATGGGAGAATACGCTCGAAAAAGACGCGCGCCAGACGGCCACCCGGCCGAGCTTCCCTCGGACGGGCGAAGAGTTCTTGCGGTTCTCCCCAGTATCGACGCAGCAGCAGTCCATGTCGTCTCCCCCGATGGCGAGCGAGCAGGGGCAGGAACATGGTCTGGTGCACAAGTTTGGCTCTCTCCACCAGCTCCCCGCCCCTCCGGCACGGCCATGCGCCGCGGTGAAGCGACTCAGCCATAGCGGCCTTTCTCAGGGAGACGACGGCCACGAGGCTTACGGCGAGACGGGTGCCGTCGTACCGCCCCGACTGCCGGCGCGGTCTAAGAAAGCCATGGAGCAGCTGGCGGGAGGCGTCGTCAAGACTTACACCGGGCTCAACAACCCTCGCAACTGGTGTTACGCCAACAGCACGCTGCAGTCGCTACTGGCCTCTCCGGGCTTTGGACGAGAGCTGGCCGACTCGGGATGGATGAGCAGATACATTGTGCCGCGGAAGGCGGAGGAAACAATCGACCAGCCGCAACTCATGATCCGCATCATATCCCACCTGTTCCAATGGATGAGCACAGGCAATTTTGAGACGCTCAAGGCCCAGACTCTGATGGTAAGAAGGAATCCCGTCATAGGGAGGAACCGGCGAGACTGACGTGGACGGCTGGCGGTGGCAGGAATACTCGCGGAACCTCTGCAAGTCCAGCGATCCGCAGTCGCAGTTTGGCGGGCCGGAACAGCAGGACGCACAGGAATTCATGTCGTTTGTCATGGAGCAGATGCACGACGAGACCAACTCGCGGCGGGACCGGGCGGGAAAGGTCGAGCAGCCCAAGGCGGCTAGGGGACGGCCGCTGGTGGAGGCGGCCATTGAGTACTGGCGCAACCACACGCAGCTGAACCAGTCCATCATCGATCGATACTGGCGCGGAGTCGAGCTCTCGGCTGTCGAGTGCATGGGATGCCACACGCGGACTCACACCTTCTCGCCCTTTGGCTGGGTGCCGGTGACGGTCGGCCCCGGACGCGACATGACGCTCTACGAGGCGCTCAACCACTACGTTGCCGAGAACCGGCTCGACGACTTCGCCTGCGACCACTGCCAGGGCAAGCGGGTGGCGATGCAGTCCATGTCGTTTGCCCGGATGCCTCCGCTGCTCTGCATCAGCTTCCGACGCTTCAACTACGACGGCCGCGATTTCTCCAAGTCCAACGCGGCCATCTCGTGGGACTTTAACGACGTCGACCTCTCGCCCTACTTCCTCGGCGCGGACGCGGACTCGGGCGGCGGCGACAGCGCCTTCACCGCCCCCTTCCGCTACGAATGCTACGCCGTCATCGTCCACAGCGGTCGTCAGCTCAACACGGGCCATTACTTCGCCTACGTCCGAGACGCCAGCTCCCACGACCCCTACGCCTGGTACTGCTGCAACGACAGCCACGTGTCAAAGGTGCGCATCGGTAGCGGCGACGCGGCCGACGTGCAGAAGGATGTCTTTCGTTCGGATCCCGATCGCGTCCCGTACCTGGTCTTTTTCCACCGCAAGGACGCGTGAAAAAAAAAACAACAACGATGGAGAGGTTTTGGTTGTGGGATTTTATATTTGTTTTTTCAACCAAAAAAGGGGTTGGTTGGTTGGTTGGTTGGTTGGTTGGTTCCCTCCACGCATCCAGCCATGCAGCGATTTTTCTCTTTTCTTTTCTTTTCTCTTCTTTTTGTTTTAACCCCCGCCCCTCCTCCCCCCGGCTTGTCTGCTTCTTTTTTTTTTTGTTTCTGGCTGCTTTTTCCATCTAGGCGCGTCTGGGAAGCAAGCATGGCATCGGAGTTTCCCTCTTCCCCCCTATTTTTCTTTCTCTCTGGAGGCCGATGAACGAAGAGCGAGTGGCGAATCAACGGATTAATGATGGGGGAAAGAAGGTGTATATGTCTCTCTCAATCTGTAACGTACCTATCAAAACCACCCCCTACCATCTGCTCTGTATTAGGTAGACGGTAAAACGAGCCAGTCGTCCAGGACAGAATCAATGACCAATATGTGTGCCCCCTCCCCC
>LAZP02000172.1:18320-35247 GCA_001272575.2 Ophiocordyceps unilateralis | reverse complement strand
AACGCCGGGCTTAGGTCACGGGCCCCACGTAGCTTATTAATCCTCAAGATACATAGTACAACCTAGGGGCTCTCCTTTAGAGGCTTACGGATAGGGGGTGTAGTGTTTGCAAGGTCGCGATATGTATAGACCAAATTTGCCGGGACTTCTATCATAGTGAGATTTGCTAGCAAATAGAAGTATCCTTCAATATAGCGCGTCTAATTGGTCATCATCCCTACCCGTGACCTAAGCCCGGCGTTATGACTGTTGATGGGATAGTCAGGTAAGGGGGGGGGGGGGAGGGTCAGCTGAACTATATACTCGGGCCATACTCTCACAATCTGGTATGTACTCACTTCACAAAGAAGATTCTCATCCTTTCCTTCCCGCAGCAAGACGGAGTTACGAAATGGCTTCTTTATCGCTCTTCCTACCCCGAAGAATGCCGTCACGATAATGTCTCGCCTGCGCTCTCATCTAGAAGCCCCAATTTCTTTCGATCGATTGCACGGCATCACGAGAACGGCGCTGATCAGGGTTCACATTCCGGCGCGACAGGGCTCACGAGGAGAGGGGAAACAAAAACACCACCAACAGCCCTCTCTCCCTGCCATCCGCTCCTCCCCTCCCCCCTCCTGACGTCAACCGTCTGACGAGCAGACGCCGTGTCGATCGCCTCGACTTGCGCTACCGTCCTATTGTCATTGGCGGAGCTGCATGTCGACCAGACGAGGTCATCTGAAGGATGAGGTTCGCCGAGCTGGACAGAAGTGAGCCTGCCCTCCGCTCACCGTCCCGGCCGCAGGGCACCAAGCTCCAAGTCGTCTCGTCCGGCGCGATAGCCGGCCTCGTGTCACGGTAAGGCCGCCATGTACACACCAAAGACGGCTGCCCCGCCGCTGACGCCTCCCTTGAACGCCCAGTTTCGTCATCGCGCCTCTCGACGTCGTCAAGATCCGACTCCAGCTGCAGTCGTGCTCGTTCTCAGACCCGCTCGCTCCTCTGCGCCGCGCCACCGCCCACCTCGGCACCGTCGCGACCCTCCGTCACATCATCCGCCATGAGGGCGTTACGGCGCTGTGGAAGGGCAACGTCCCCGCCGAGCTCATGTACGTCTGCTACGCCGCTGTCCAGTTCACCACGTATCGCTCCACGACGCTCTTTCTCCAGACAGCTTTGCCTGCCCGTCTGCCCGATACCGCCGAGAGCTTCGTGGCCGGCGCCGCTGCGGGAGCCGCCGGCACTGGTCTGACATACCCGCTCGATCTGTTGAGGACGCGATTCGCTGCCCAGGGCCAGCGTCGAGTCTACTCCTCTTTATGGGGCGCCATGTCGGACATCAAGGCCAACGAGGGTTGGGGCGGCTTTTTCCGCGGTCTGGGCCCTGCTTGGGGGCAGATCGTGCCATTCATGGGCATCTTCTTTGTCACCTACGAGGGACTGAGGTCGCGCCTCGCTGGCCTGGACATGCCCTTGGGTAGCGGAGATGCCATCGCTGGCGCGGCCGGCAGCATCGTCGCCAAGACGGCCGTCTTCCCTCTGGACCTTGTGCGGAAGCGATTGCAGATCCAGGGTCCCACCAGACTTCAGTACGCTTACGGCGACATGCCCGAGTACTCGACGGCCCTCCGAGCCATCAGGGCCATTGTACAGGCCGAAGGCTTCCGCGGCCTGTACAGAGGACTCCCCATCGGCCTGATCAAAGCCGCGCCGGCTAGTGCGGTTACCCTTTGGACGTACGAGCGAAGCTTGAAGCTGATGACGACGCTCAACTCGACACACGAGGCTCCTTTGTGAATTCATACACCAATTTTAACATTTCTATCTAGCGAACAACGTCCTTTACGTCATATTAAGCCCCGCCCCCTTCCCGACCTGCTTCGTTGACAACGTCGGCTCGCTGAATGCATTCCTCGATGACCTGCCAAAATTTGGCCACGTCCATGCTTCGAGGGATACGCACGCCCTGCTGTCCGGGGGGCAAGGCTCGCGCTACCGTCCTGCCGGTCTGCTTCTCGCCACTTTTGGCTTCCTCAAAGGTGCCGTCAGTGACGACGGTGACGTCGAAGCGCTCGCTGTGTTGCGGCGCCTCGCTCCTGGAGGCGTCCCACTCGGAGAAGGGTATCTCGTCGGACGTGCCGATGAGCACGGCGGCCACGGCGATGGGATCGTGCAGCGGCGGGCCGGCGGTGATACCGAATACGTCGCTGCGCGGGAGCTATCAGAACAACAAGACACGGACGGATTGAGGGCGTTTGTCAATCGGGGCCAAGGGGTGAGAAGGGAGGCAAAACGTACGAATATGTCTTTGCGAAAAAGTATAGAAGCTCAACGAGCATAATCCGCAGCGTCGTTTTCCCGTCGCCTCCGCGCTCGCCGTCGGCGCCGTAGAGGAGCAGTTCCCTCACTTGCTGGGTGGCCAGCACCTGATGGCTCAAGTCCAGTGGTACGACGGTCGTTTTTGCGGCGATATCCTGATTATGGAAGACGAGCGCGGCGGCCTCCGGGTCGAGAAGAACGTTGAACTCGGCGTGAGGCGAGACGTTGCCAATGCGAGCAACGCCATCGACGGAGCTAATGGGCGCATCGGAGAAGCCATGGCCGAAAGATCCGCCCATGAGGCTCAAGCCCTTTATATGATGGACAAGGTCCGGATTCTGCTCAAACAAGGCGGCGACATTGGTGAGGGCGCCGGTGGCGACGATCCACGCCGTACCTGGCGGCTGACTCCTCAGGGCAGCGGCCATGGCATCGACGGCATGGACGCCGGACGGCTGACAGGCGGGATGGGGCAGGAGGGCTGTGCCATCGAGGCCGCTGACGCCATGGATGTCGGTCGGGGCGTGAAGAGCCGGTCGGTGCAGGGCCTTGGCGTGGCCAGCATGGAGGGAGACGTCGCGGTGCTTGTCGAGAGCGGTAAGAAGCGAGGCGGCGTTACGGGTCGTGCGTCTGGAGTGGGTTTACTTCATTTTATTCTCGTGCTTCTTTCTTGCGCGTGCGTGTGAGCGGGAGGGGGGGGAAGAGAAGGGGGTGCCGATGAAGCTTAGGTCGTTGCTTACTCCAGTGACGCGTTGCCGAAGACGGTGGAGAGGCCGAGGAGTTGAATGGCCGGGTGGTGCGTCGCCAGTAGGATGGCGAAGGCATCCTGAGAGAGAGAGAGAGAGAGAGAGGAGGAGGAGGAGGAGGCGTTAGGTACGGATCAACGGGGGAGAGATAAGTCGGGGTTTGTATCCGGCGAGAGTCGACAAAAGGAACTCACATCGTGGCCCGGATCGCAGTCTAGCCAAATAGGAACTGCCATGGCGGTGGGAGGGAGAAAAACACTGCAGACGTCGCCGTCGTCGCCGTCGTCGTCGTCGTCCAGGGCCGTCGTCGCTGTGGGAAAGCAAGGGATCGGAAGTGTGTGTATATATCGTCGCTTGGCTGCCCGACCTCGGAGCCTCGTTGAGGCGTCAGCTGCCGGCGCCGGAGGGCCGGGTAACCTACCCCGATGGGCATACAGTCGGGATCGGGGGACAGAACACTGTGTTGACATCGCTCGACACTGGCGCCTCGAACGGGCGGGTCATCATCACCTTTACGAATACCTCGGGTGTATCGCCCGAATTCTTAGTATCTGCTCATATCCCATACAAAGGACCGTCCTGTCCTGTTCCTACGCAACGGACGAGCAGCTGGCCAACACATCCCGCCCGCCGCGCTATCACGACTGTTTCCGCTGCTCCATGACGCGCATCACATCAGCCGCGCTATTCGCATCTCCCTTGCGCTTCTTGGGTCCCCTCTTCCGCTTCGTCTGCCCTGCTCGCCCAGCGGCGCCCTCGCTGCCGTCCCAGGCGGACAGCTTGACGGGCCGGTCGTCAAAGTCCTCCTCGTCCTCAAATCTGCTCGTGCCGAAGCCCATGTCGAGGTCGTCGTCGTCTCTCTCTTTCATCTGCTCCAGCCTGCGCCGCCGCTCCTCCATAGTCTGTGCCTCTGCCCGACCCTCGTCCTTGTCACTGTCGTCTTCTATGCGGCGGAGAGCCGCTGCCCGTTTGATGGCTGCCATGAGGGCGGGATCGGATGCGGATGGGGCCTCTGTTGTTTTTTCTGACAGCAAACCAGTCTTTGAACCTGCAAAGTAGTTGCGACCTTGTCCGATCGCGGCGGGCTTCGGCGGCGGAGGCATCGTCGCGGACTCTGGCTTGGTCTCCTCGTCCGCCGCCTCGTGTGCCGATTTGGCATCGCGTTCCTTTGCGTCCGCGTTCGAGTTAGTGCTCGAGTCAGAGTCTGATACGTTCAAGTCGGCGAGAGGATCGTAATCGTCTCCAACTCCTTCAAATATGTCGCCATCCAGGTCATCCTCGGGCTCTGGCCTCTGTCTGTACTTTTCGGGTACCTCCATACCCAGAGGTTTGGCCTTGGGATCCGGCATCAAGAGGCCGTTGCCCGGGACATCTTCTCCCTCTCGAGGCTGCAGTTTGCGCACTTTCCTCTTCTCGCGCCCGTCCTCATCGACGATGATGAGGACTTCCCTGCCCTTGCCGTCGCGCTCGATTCGCGTCCCGGGCTTCTGCTTAGTTCCGATCTTTCTAAACTTGCTCCCCAGCGACGACTCCTTCTGGGCTTTGGCAGCCTCTCTCGATGCTTTGAGTTCCGCCAAGATCTGATCTCGAGTCCGCTTCTTGCCTGAGACGGGAGCCGTAGCCAACTGCCCCGTCTTTTTGACCGTTCTGTCCCTCTCTATTGCTTTCACTTCACTTTGCTCGATTTCGTGCAGTGCATCTTCGACGTCGTTGCTTTCATCTTTCTCGGGTTCCCCTGTGGTATCATTCGTCTTCCTTCCGTATATGTCCTCGCCTCGACGTATTCTCTCCAGCAGCTTAAAGTCGAGACCTTTGACCAGATGAGTGCTGTCTAAAGACCCGCCGGCTATCTCGAACCTCAGCTTATCGTAAGCCGCTTTTTCAATTTGACCCTCCTGAAAGGACTTATCGAGTGCTGCCAATCTCTTGCCTCTGTCGTCGGTCGGCTCGTCTTGTCTTTCCCTCGCGCGGTCGACGTAGCCCGAGGCTAGCTTCACACCTTTGGGCGCCGACGCCTTGAATTTTTTCTGAGAATGAACCGCTTGATTCCTTTCGGCTACCTGGCGAGCAAAAACCGATTGAGAACTCGCGACCGAGCGTCTGTGTGACGCGGGTTAACAGAAGGCCCTGAAACTCGGACAGCGTCGACTCACGGCGTCATCGGAATGCTGCTTCGTTCTCGCGAACCCAGCGACCCGGTGCCAACCCGGCGCTCTTCCGGGGCATTCTTCTTGCCGGAGGACTGTCCCGCATTTGCGAGCACCAGCTTGCGGAACTGGTCATTGTTCATCGCTGCGATGAATCGTCGCAGCTGCGGCGCGGGAGGAAATCGAAGTTGTCGTTAGTGTGGCGCAGTGTGGCTCTTACACAGTCACGAGATGACGTGTCTGAGGCGCGCCAGCATCTGGCTCCACTTTACGCGGGCCTGTCTTCTGTCGTCACCTGTCGAACCTTGGAACCTACAACCTCGAGTGCTCCTTTCGGCTTCTTGCCCATGAGTCATGGCTATCGCTTCATAAGCACCAGGCTCATCATCTTGTCCCAATTCAAGTCTTTCAGTCGTATCACGACGCCTAGATGAGCATTTGTGAGAAGACGGGCCGCAATCTACCGACCGGCTGCACCGGGAGCGCTTGGAGAATCGCCTAGACGAGGCCCGGAGTCTCTGTCAACATGGGCAGTGTTTTGGATAAAAACTCATCTTCAGTGAGAAAGCGTATTGAGAAGCATTCATTCGACGACGAAGATGGCGAAGAATACGAGGCCAGCAAGTTCCATGGTTTCGGCGATTACTTTCGGCGCAAAAAGATCAAGCTGCAGAACTTGGATGCCGCAACAAGAGCCGCGTCTGAGAAGCCTCAGATCTTCAAGGGAATCGTAGCTCATATAACGGGCTACACGCAGCCTCCCCTCCACATGTGCGTCCGTCCTCGATGATTATTGCCGGCCGGCGCTGATACGAGTGGTAGACTTCATCGCGAAATCGTCCAGCATGGGGGCGGCTTTCTTCAATACCTAGACTCGAAAACCATGGCGACGCACATCATTGCCTCGGCATTGCCGCCCAAAAAGACGGTCGACTTCAGTCGCTACAGGATCGTAAAGCCAGCATGGATCGTGGACTCGGTGCAAGCGGGAAAGCTACTCCCGTGGACTGATTACCGCCTTGCGGACGAGGGCTCGCGACAGAAAGTCTTGAAGCTTGACGGCGACAAGACTATCTCGCAGACAAGCCCGCGAGCCAGGCAGGGCTACAGAGAGCAGACAGACAACAGCTTCTACACGAGTCAGATGAAAGCATCGACGGCAGCTTTCCCAAGTCAGGGCTTAAGCCAGGTGGTGGAAAGGCTGCAGACACCCGGGACTACCCAAGCCATGAACCGGCCGCCCGAACGGCCAAAAACTGGCGGAACCCCAGCGGACTCGAGTCGCTCCGCTCTCGACACTTCCGGAACCTCGAAGCCCCCGCCGTCGGCTCGAGAGGCGTCTCCCCCAGTACCGTCTGCTGCGTTGACGCTGACAGCCGAGACACCGCATACGGACACATCTGCAAAGATAATGACATCAGAGGAACACAATTCCTGGCTGCTCTCAGACCCGCGACTGCGTAAGTCGTCGACGGCAAATCCCGACTTTCTCAAGCAATTTTACTCGGAAAGTAGGCTGCATCATCTGTCTACGTGGAAGGCCAGCCTGAAGTCGTCGATGCAGCGACTAGCCGCGGATAGGGGTCTCTGCCAAGGGAAACCCATGAGGCGGTCTGGACAGAGGAGATACGTCATGCACGTCGACTTCGACAGCTTCTTCTGCGCTGTTTCCCTCAAGCGCCACCCGGAGTACGTGGACAAGCCGTCAGTTGTGGCTCACAGCCCTGGTCCAGGATCCGAGATCGCGAGCTGCAACTATCCCGCTCGAAAGTTTGGCGTGAAGAATGGAATGTGGATGAGGCGCGCCATGGAGCTGTGTCCGGACCTCAAAGTCTTGCCATATGACTTTCCGGCATACGAACAAGCCAGTCGTCTATTCTACGAAGCTATTCTCTCTATTGGCGGTGTTGTCCAAAGCGTGAGCGTGGACGAGGCCTTGATCGATGTGACATCGATTGTTTTGTCTAATTTTGGCTCTGCAGGGGTCGAGGCTGGTCAAGAGACCGTTGTGAGAGAGCAACAAAAGGCCGACGAGATGGCAAGCGTTCTGCGACAACAGATTAAGGCCCAAACAAGTTGCGATGTTTCTGTCGGCATAGGCGGCAATATCCTTCAAGCCAAGATCGCGCTGAGGAGAGCCAAGCCGGCGGGCCAGTTTCAGCTCAAGCCTGACGATGTTCTCGACATCATTGGAGAGCTGAGAGTCGAGGAATTGCCAGGCGTTTCCTACAGCATTGGCGGAAAGTTGGAGGAACTGGGCATCAGGCTTGTCAAAGACATACGGGACGTGTCCAAGGAGCGGCTCGCTTCAGCCCTCGGACCCAAGACCGGAGAGAAGCTGGCCGACTACGCTCGAGGCATCGATCGTACAGACGTTGGGGAGCAGCCGCCTCGAAAATCGGTGTCAGCAGAGGTTAATTGGGGCATCCGCTTCATCAGCCAGCCAGAAGCTGAGGAGTTCGTGTACAATCTATGCAAAGAGCTGGAAAAGCGGTTGGTGAGCGAACAAGTCAGGGGCAAGCATCTCACCATGAAAATCATGAGGAGGTGTCTCGATGCGCCGCTTGATCCTACAAAGCATCTGGGCCACGGAAAATGCGACAGCTTCACCAAGAGTACCACTTTCGGCGTTGCAACGCACAGCTACGAGGTCATTGGCAAGGAGGCAGTCTCGATATTGCGATGCTTCAAGTTCAGCCCCGGCGACCTGAGAGGCCTCGGGGTGCAAATGACGAAACTCGAACCGATCAAGGCGCAGTCGAGGGCACTGGAAGGAAGTCAGCGCACCTTGACGTTTGATGCTTTTGCGGGGCCTTCTCCGGCAAGAAGAGCATCTCGGACAGAGCAGATCGACGAAGTTGAAAGTCCAACGAAGCCGAGAAGCCCCGAAAACCGCGATATCGACAAGGATCCCATCGCTGAGGATCCCCTGACGCCCCGAAAGCACAATGTTCACCCGGCCATGGCCCTCTGTAGGGCCGCGCAGGACGATGCAAAGGCCAACACGCCGTTGAACGTCTCGGGCACGCAGTTCCTCATCCCCAGTAACCCGGACCCAGCCGTGATAGCGGAGCTGCCGTACGATATACGGAGCCGACTAATGGGCCAACGAGTAAGATCGAGTCCGTCTCGACCAGTCCCGCGAGCCGAAAGCCCTATCCTCGCGGAGGAGCTTCCGTCCCAGGTCGACGCCCAAGTCTTCAACGCGCTGCCGGATGATATGAAGGCTGAAGTGCTGGCGACTTACGGCCGAAAGCCAGCGCAGCCTTCACGGAGGTGGTCTCCTCGAAAAGACGCCGACACGCCGTCGAGGAGGCAGACAGTGCCGACGACAAGACGGGGGGGGATTCGGGGAATCATGGGCAAGGCCCAGCGCCAAAGAGACACTCGGGCAGGCGTCAAGCAGACGACGTTCAAGGCAATAAAGCGTGAAGAAACACCTAACGAGGACGAAGTGGAAGAGCTCGATCCCGAGTTCCTGGCGGAACTTCCCCAAGACGTCCGGCAGGAGGTGGTCGCGGATCATCGGCGCCGGCGACTCGCCCGCCGCTCGGGGCTGGAAGCGACTGTACAGAGGCACCGAGCCCCTGATGGTGATGGCCCGCTTGCTGGCGGACAGCGGCTGATTCAGTTTCCGGCGCCACGGCGGAAGATACCGTTTAGTAGCGGAGTCACGTCCACGAAAGAGATCAAAGGCATGCTAGACGCTTGGCACGGCGAGACGCGGGACGAGGGCCCTCATGGAGATGATGTCGAGGTGCTCGAGCGATACCTGGCCCAAGTGGTGCTAGAGGAGGCAGACCTGGAGAAGGCAGCCATGCTGATCAAGTGGCTGGACGTATTGGTGGAGCAGGGGGGAGGGAGCGTGGCTGGATGTGCGTCGTGGCGAAAGGCAGCGTGTCGGGTAAAAGGGGCGGTGCAGGATGCCGTCAAGCAGCGGGGGCTAGCACCTTTGAATGTCTGATGAAGAGGAGAGAGAGGTCATACAGAGAATGATGATGCAATCGTTTGGGCAATGACGTCGGCGAGATCTGCATCTCCAGGCCCGATTGAAAATATCGAGGTATCGAGAGGCTTGCTGACTCAACCCCGTTTCTGCCGCTACCGACCGCCAAAAGCTACGCGACGACATGTCCCGGGGCCTCGTTCCCAATATAGCATCACCCGATTGCCGCGGCTCTCATCGGCACCATCTTCTCTGATCTTCAACAAGAGACGATCGCGATCCTGCCGCCGCGCGCGAAGCCGCCATAATGGCGCCCTACGTCGACTATTCGAAGACGACCAAATCAAAGGGCTACCGCGGCTCCGGCTCGTTCGCGACCTTTATGATTATCGGACGTGCGTTTTACCTTCCCCATCCCCCCCCGCGTAAGGACTTCGTCGCCGACGACTTTTTTGTCTATAGCGACGTGCTTCTTCCTCGGAATTCTTTTCGCCTCGTTTCCCTACGACTTTCCCCTGCTCTGGACCAAGGAGCCGGCCAGCGACAACTACTACGACCAGCTTGAGGCACACCTCAAGTTCCTGCACCGGTCTCCGCCGCTCATCGGGCGGATGCTCAACATCGTCGTCAGCGTAGGCTTCCTGGGCCTCTTCATCAAGCTTTTCCGCCCCAGCGAGGCCAATTTTCTGTTCGACGGCGCGTCTTTGATACTCTACACCATTGGCGTGGCCGTCTACATCTCCAACATTGTCAAGGGCCTGCGCACCCTCAGCTCGGGTCTCTGGGACAGCGACGAATTCAAGAATAGCCGCGAGGGCCGGTTCGAGGGCGAATTCATCCTGGGGCGCGAGGACAGTCTTAAGGTGCTGGCCGCGAGCAACACAATCCTGGCTCTGGTCCTTATCGGCGTCCTCGTTCTTCAAGCCGGGCAATGGTACGCGGAGAAGAGGGATTCGGATGACGAGGATAACATGGACAAGTCCTCCGGCGGCAAAGCGGCGACGGCGACGGCGGCGACGAAGAAGAAGCAGTGAAAGGGGGGCGGTGATGCTGGATAGGTTCGGGCGGGAAAGAAGGCACGTCGGACAAGATTACTGCATCTGAGCCAGCTGGATTGTGTCCGTGTTCGCAAAGGGAGACGATGTGAAGGGGGTTAAAAGAACATAGTCGCGGCCAGCCAATCGTTGGCCCTGGTCATGGCGAGCGCGTCTGGGCGAATGGCGTCGGTAACGGAAACAAGTGCCGAGGAGACAGAGAGCGGCTGCGACGAGACGTGTTGCGTGTCGAATTTTCCACAGTTGAATGGCTGATTTATCCCTCACCAACAACAACGATGCGACTCAGCGTTTAGGAAAGGCGATGATGCGATGATACCGGCTGCTGTCCTCTCGACTCGCACTGTGACGCGCCGTTACCGGCCCGGCTCTAGCAGCTTAGCAGGCTACTAGTGCAGGGGCAGCGTTAGTCTTGGGACTGTTGCAGACACTCAAAAAAAAAAAAAAAACCTGACCTGCTCGTTTCTTGTCCCTGGGCGTCATCGCCGTCGCAGCTTTGTCCCCCCCTTTTTCCCGGCATGGCTTGAGCTATTTTTTCTTCTCGCTGTTGCGGTTCCTATCTTTCATCTGCCTTCCCTTTCATTCATAGTCGTCTGCTGCAGGCGACGTGGTGACCATGTTTATCCTTTACTGAGGCGCTCGGCAACTCGTCTGCATGAGCATTCCGATCGACATCTTTCCCTCTTGCCTGCTCGCTACTCTGCGCCAGGATATCGCGATCGCGCTTTCCCCTGAGTCGGATTCGCGATCGCCTCGTCTAACATGGAGTCGCGCCCGGTCGCCGTCGACGAGGGATCGGCTCTGTCCCTCGCGAGCAAACCGGGCCTGATGAAGGCCGTCGAGGACATCTTCTACGGATCTGTCAGTGACCGATGGCCTCTTCTTTCTTTCTTTCCGGCCAAAAGCTGACCCAGCTTAGATCGCAGGCATCGTAGGCAAGTACATCGAGTATCCCTTCGACACTGTCAAGGTCCGACTACAGAGCCAACCCGACCATGTGCCCCTGCAATATAAGGGCCCTGTCGATTGCTTCCGCCAGTCCATCAAGGCCGAGGGTGTGCTGAGCCTGTACCGCGGCGTCAGCGCTCCGCTGGTAGGCGCCGCCGCCGAGACCAGCAGCGTCTTCCTCTTCGAGAACATCGGCCGCCAGATTCTCTACCGTTCGGGCATGTACTCGCGCGATGAGAGCCTGCCCGTCCCCGTGCTCTGGCTCACCGGCGCCTATGCCGGCTTTTTCACCTCGTTTGTCCTCACGCCCGTCGAGCTCGTCAAGTGCAAGATCCAGACGCCCGTCCTGGTCGACGGCAAGGCCGCCACACCGTTGCGGCCCCTGCCCGTCATCCGAGACGTCTATCGCCACGAAGGCTTCCGCGGCTTCTGGCATGGCCAGCTCGGTACCCTGATCCGCGAGTCCGGCGGGTGCGCGGCCTGGTTTGGCGCCAAGGAGACGGTCACCTCTCTCTTTTACCGGTTCGGCATCCCCGCTACCGCCACCGCGGCCGATAAGGAGGCTTTCCTCGCCACGCCACTGCCCCTCTGGCAGCAGGCTCTCGCCGGCGCCTCTGCAGGCGTCTCTTACAATTTCCTCTTCTTCCCAGCCGACACAATCAAGTCGCGGATGCAGACGGCGCCTGTTGGTGGACTGGCCAAGAAGCGTACATTTTGGAGTGAGGGGCAGGCGCTGTGGCGACAGCATGGCCTGCGCGGGCTGTATCGGGGCTGCGGCATCACCTGCTTCCGCTCAGCGCCCAGCTCGGCCTTTATCTTCATCGTCTACGATGGGCTCAAGCGACGGTTTCCGCTACAATGAAACCAAGTAATGACATGCTCACCCGTTAGATGAGGCGGCCTCTTGGCTCTATTGCCCCTATCTTTTTTTTTTTCCTTCCTTTTGGTGAAACGTCAAGAACGGGGGAGCCTCTGGCAACATGGTATGTTGAATATAGCTCGCATTCGATGAAAGACGGATCAAGGAAGTGTAACGATGCACTTTGTTCCAAATTGAAGCTTACAAACTGCGGCGCCATCACAAGAGCGGCTATAGCGGCAGACAGCTTGCTACAGGTCCCCTGCAATATTCGACGCAGGTAAAGGGTGCTGGCAGGCATCGTACTACTTCTTCTTGTCAGGCACGCGAGTAACCTTGTCCGAAAGGTCCCAGTCGTTGAGGTGTCCCGCGCCAGCGCACAAGTAGGTGGCGAAGCTCAGCCAGCCGAGGTAAGGCAGCTGACACAGGCCAGCGATGTGGTCGACGGAGTGCCACGCGTAGGCCAAGTAGCCATTGAGTCCGAGCAGAGTGACAATGTCGATGGTGGCCTCGACGGGGCGCTTGGCGACGAAGAAGAGGGGCATCCACACAAGGTTGAGGCCGAGCTGGATGGTGTAGATTGTCAGGCTTTGTCTGGTGACGCGGACGGTCTCGGGTGACGCAAAGGGTGCGAGGCCGATGGTGGCGACGCGGTACGAGGCATAGCCCATAAGCCTAGAGCGGCGCAGGTACATGACGATGAGTTTCAGCCGGGGAGAGCGTTGCGGGAGCGACCTACCCGTAGAGCACCGTCCAGACGGGGCCAAAGACCCAAGGCGGTGGCCGCAGAGGCGGCTGCTTAAGAGCCAGGTACGTCTTTTGCGTATCGGCAGCTGCAAAGGAGATAAAAAAAAAAGATGATGATGACGAGAAGCCCGGCGATTCAGTCCATGTCGAGACGGGGAGGCGGGCGGCTGTGCTCACGGCGGGTACCGAAGCCGACGGCGGTGCCGAGGGCGACGGGAAGGAGGACGGAGGCGGCCGGGTGCTGAAGCACGGCGGCCGGAATGGTAAGGCTGGGCATGTAGGTCGTCATTTGCGGATTGGAGTGTGGCTGCGAGGCTGTAAAGTGATGGAGGAGGAGGAGGGGGAAGGAGGAAGCAGACGAGGGGTGAAGAAGAAGGGGGATGTCATCACGATGTCGGCAGAGGCCGCCTCGTGCCGCGAGGTACTTTTTGAGTGCACATTAGCGGGCGGAGTACTTGTGCACACACGGGGGCCGTTGTTGAAGCACGTGCCAAACGGCATAGGTATACATGTACAAAAGAGATATCACGTGCACGGGCCAATCGCGGCGCGCAGGGGCGCGTCTGGACGCGTCGTAGCTGGCTTAAACGACTTTCCTACGCGCGCGCGCGCAAGGGCGCCAATATAATGGATTTCACCCGCGCCTTCTGCCTCTTCCCATCCATAAGCCCCTTCCCCAACTTTGCATCACACGACGGCCAAACATCGTCATCGGAAACTACACGGGCGTTCTCCCCACGACGACACGGAAGGCACACAGCTGAACAAGGCAGGCCGCCTGCTCGTCATGGCTCGCGGTGCATTGGGAAAGAGAGCCCGTAGCTCTCCGGCGAAGCGTGAGTCGCGTCTGTTCCGTTTGCTCCCTCCACCTCATCCCATCAGCAACCGGCAAGAACAATTGGATAGCTTCTGCCTCACATCGCCCGCAGGCGAGACACAACGCTGATGATGCCACAGCAGCCTGTGCTCAGACGCCGTGCAAGAAGACGCGCCATGGCACCGCGTACTCGATCCCCGAACAAGGCAACGAAGAAAACCAGGATCCCCGTGAGGTCGAGGGCAACGATGAGCGGCCGCGTAAACAGGCCAGACTTCCCGTCACCCCATGCACGCCGCGCCATCGCGATGCCCTGGCCGGCCAGGTCTCGACACCTCGGCATGCCGTCATGTCGGCGGGCAAGCTCTTCCGACGTATGACGCCTCAGTCGCCACTCTCTCCTTCCGGCGTCCAGACCGTCTACCACGCCGCTCGGCAGCTCTTTGCTCGCGGCGTTGAGCCCGGCCGGCTCGTCGGGCGCGAGGCGGAACGCGAACAGCTGGACCGCTACCTGGGCCGTTGCATGCCGTCGTCGCCCTCCCCCCATGGCTGCCTCTACGTCAGCGGCGCGCCCGGCACCGGCAAGAGTGCCATGGTCACCGACTTGATGCGTGAATGCTCCTCCCGCGATGGGGTCCGGGGTGTCTACATCAATTGCATGAGCATCAAGTCTTCCAAGGATCTGTACACCACGCTGCTGTCGGAACTGAGCCTGCCCGCCGATGCGACTGAGGCGGGCGCCGTCTCGACGCTACAGCAGGCCTTTTGCCCCAAGTCGACTCCGACGCCCTCTACTGTTTACCAGGTGACGCTGGACGAGATGGACCACGTCCTGACCATGGGGCTCGAAAGCCTGTACCGCATCGTGGAGTGGTCCCTGCAGGACTCTTCCCGCCTGGTCCTGATTGGCATTGCCAACGCCCTGGACCTCACCGATCGATTTCTTCCTCGGCTCAAGTCACGCAACCTCAGGCCGGAGCTCCTTACCTTTCTTCCATACACGGCGGCGCAGGTGAAAAACATCATTGTGACGCGGCTCCAGTCGCTCATGCCCTCCGGCAGCGACGAGGGCTACGTCCCCTTCATTCATCCGGCCGCCATCGAGCTGTGCTCACGCAAAGTATCTAGCCAGACGGGTGATCTGCGCAAGGCGTTCGAAATCTGCCGACGGGCCCTCGACCTGGTCGAAACCGAGACCAGATGGAAGCACGAGGAGGAGGCAAAGGAAAGTATGCTGCTGATGACGCCTTGTAAGAAGAGGCCCCTCGGAGAGAGTGTCAATGGAGCTACGACATTCGCCCCGCGGGGCGTGCTACAAATTTTGGCGACGTCGCTCAGAGCGTTGACGGCAGAGACGGCGCCACGGGCGTCCATCGGGCACCTCAGCAAGATCACGGCGGCGGCGTTTGGCAATGGCACGACGCAGCGGCTCCAGACGCTCAATCTCCAGCAAAAGGCGGCTTTATGCGCTCTCGTGGCATACGAAAGACGAAGCAGAGACACTCTCAAGAAGGGCAGCACGACATCGACGCCGTCTTCCAAGGCACAGACGCTGGCGCCGAGCATCAAGATGTTGTTCGACGCCTACAGTCAGCTCTGTACCCGCGATTCGCTGCTGCACCCGCTGTCGAGCTCCGAGTTCCGCGAGGTGGTGGGCAGCCTGGAGACGCTGGGGCTCGTCAACGCGGTCGAGGGCAAGAACGGCAGCTTCGCGGTGGGCGCACAGACGCCGAGCAAACGGGGCCGCAGGAACGCGGTTGGCAGCGGCGACGAGAGACGCATCGGTAGCAGCGTGAGCGAACGAGACATGGAGTCGCTGGCTGAGGGCATTGGGGCGGGCATCTTGGGGAGCATCCTGGCGGGTGAGGCGCTGGATTGAGTACTGGAATGGTTTCTGCATGAATACCAGCATGGCGGATTGCATTAGATGGGAGCCCGGAAAGGAGGAGCAGCATCGATTAGGGCGTTTGGTTGGGATTTACAACCTGTTGGAGGTTGATTGTAATCGGGTAGTCGTCTGGCAGATGGGATTGATGATGGCATGCGGAGAAGTGAGAGAACAAACAATCCTGTATAAGACTCGAATAATAGTCCTAACCCTATTCGCAATTTCCTTGATACGGTTACTGTTTAGGTAGGTTCCTACCTCCCTTTGAAGTGTCCATGGCTGAAGCTTCACTCTTGAAGTCGTTCCGTCACAGCCACATCAATGTAGTGTATGTATGTAGGTTGGTACACGGCTTGCCAGCTGTGGGAGGCACGTGCTTGGGTGGGTGGGTGTACGTGCAGTGGCTGTACCTTCCCAGTAGTATCACCGAGATCCACCACCGCCACGGCAGCCACGGCAGCCACGGCAGTGCCGACCTGCCGTGCTTCGTACTTCGTACCTGCCCTGCTTGCCTGCTACCGCTTCAAGGTAGGCAGGTAGGTAGGTAGGTATCTGTATGTCAGGCCGCGCAACTCGCTTGCTCTTTCTCGCTCTTTCTCCCCTTCTCGCTCTCTCTTTCTCTCCCTCCCTTTTGGTTCCCCCTTTCTATCTAACCTTCTATCTGCCTCTCTTCTTCTCTCTCTTTCTCTCTCCGTCTCCCTCCCACGACTACTGCTCGTCGTCCTTCCTCGCCTCCGCGTTCGAGAGTCAAACGGCCGATGCTCACCGTCCGAGCCATCCTCCTGCCCCCACACTGCCGCTCCTCCGCCGCTTCCTCCTCCGCCGACGTCGGCAGCGCCTCGCAAAAAGAACCTGGGGTTCACGAGCTTAGCGTCGGATTTCATAAGCTGCAAAACTGCTCTAGGCTCTACGCCGCCGTCGTTGTCCGTCGCTACCTGCGTCTGCGGACCGAAACTGCCAGAGCCTCTCGACCGACATCGGCTGCTGATAGAGTGCCGTCATCGAGACGGGCCTGGCCTGGCCTGACGCGACCGTCACGGCCCGGCTTCGACGAGGCGACGACGATACCGCCGACGCCGACGCCGGAGACGCCCATCGCACTGTCGTCCTCATGCCTCTCCCGCCGCTCTCGCTCGCAGGTGCCCCCGCCCCCGCCCCCCCCCCCCCCTCCCCACCCCCCCGCCCCCCCCCCCCCCCNNAGGTGCCCCCGCCCCCGCCCCCGCCTCCCATGCCGAAGCCGCCGGCCCGCCGCCTCCGTCTCCCGCCTTGAGCTCCTCGTCCAGGCCGGCCTCGTCCTCGTCGCGCTCCAGCTTGCTGTCGCGCCTCAGCCGCCCGCTCGCCCTCCCCCTGAGAAGCAGAAACCGCAACGTCGTCGACTTCCACGTTCGCTGCGACGAGCCTTACCGCAAGTATGGCTCTGGCGACCCCGTCCGGGGCTCCGTCGTTCTTGCCGTTGTGCGGCCCCTTCGCATC
>LAZP02000172.1:711-11108 GCA_001272575.2 Ophiocordyceps unilateralis | reverse complement strand
CCCCCCCTTTTTTTTTTCTCTCTCTCTCTCTCCCCGCATGTCAAGGGGAACCACCCCACCCCGCAAACCCGGGGCTCGGAAGATGGACCATGTGCGGAATAGCGCGCTGCCTCCTTTTTCTTTGGGGGGGGGGATTTTCTCTGGGCCGGCGACGGGATTCGTCTGCTCACGCACGTTCCTCTCTCGAGCCGGGCCTTTTCGTCGGGTTATCTCCTTTAGGAGAGATGATCCCGGCCTTTAGTGGGTTGGTAAAGATACCTTGCTTCGTTTTTTTTTTTTCCTTTTTTCTTTTTATCTGTGTAGGTAGGTTAGTCGGATTAATTAGTAGATAGATACTCGTAGATAGATACTACCTAGTTGATAGATGCTGGGTGTAAGAGGTGGCGGTGGTGGGTGGTAGCAGCCCATCTCGTAACAAGTATTGGCGTCGCTCACAGTATCCATCGACTTGGCATCCCACCGTCCAAGCTACAAGCCTACCTTTGTCCCTCTGGCCAGGTCAGGTTACACAGGGCATAAAGTAGCTGCCTACCTACCTACCTACCTACTCATATATAGAGGCCCTGCATGTCGGAGCGAACCAACTGGAGCCCAGATACGGGCCCAAAGAGGCCATGTGCAGTGCAGCCGTGTTCTTGCCCTACTATTCTACATAATCGCTCTTTCCGGTCCTACTCGTTCCTCCTTTCCCTTGTCTTGTCTCCTTTCTTTCTCTTCCGACTCGGATCCAGAGCAGGCTGTCCTTGTCCTGGCTGTCGTCGTCTTCATATTTTACCATCTCTCCGTCTGCAAACATGTCTTCCGACGCAAAGAATATGATTTCACAGTCAGAAAACGACGCCCGGATAAAGACCAGCAAGAGCCGCGCTTGCATCAACCACTTTAAGCGCTTCTGGTGGATTCACTTGCTCGTCGCCGTTATCCTCATCGTCCTCATCGCATGCCTCATGTGAGTCGAATGGATTTCACTTTCTTCTACTGCATATCAATATAAACATATAATATACATATATGTATATATATACAGTTGTTTGCCAAAAAAAAAAAAAATACTCATCTTCCTTTCCAAACAGCGTCTTCGTCGTCCTGCCCAAAGTCGTCCAGAGCAAGTTGGACGCGGCCAAGCTGGATATCCAAGGCGTCGCCGTGCTGCAGACCAAAGCCAATGGCTACTTGATGGAAATCAACTCGACCATCACCACCGATGGCTCCGTCCACGCCGACGTGGAAGGCTTCAAGGGGACCCTGACTCTGGCCGACGTCCCGGACGCCAAGCCCTTTGCCACCTTGGACTTCCCTCCCACCACGGCCGAATCGCTGTCCACGGTCAACATCAGCCAGCCGGTTCAGATCACTGATGCCGCAGCCTTTATCCAGTTCAACACGCTCTTCTACCAGGGAAAGTCGATCCGCGTCCGACTGCACGGGAACACAAAGGTGAAGCCTCGTGGCACTGCTAGGGAGGTTGACGTCGACTTTACCAAGTTTCTCGAGTTCAACGGCTTGGAACGCTTCCAAGGCACAAAGGTCGACGGCACCGTCGATATCGCCGCACGCCCGGGCACCCCCAACTTCAGGGGCACGGCCGAGATCCCCAACAACTCCCACTTCACCCTCGAGATAGTGAGTTTTTGGTCCTGTACGCTCGCGGCGCCGTTCCCTCCATGCTGACGTTCCCCCCACCTCCCCCCTCCCCCCTTTCAGGGCAACGCCACGTTTACAAACTTCGCCGACGACCAGGATCTAGGCAAACTGACCATCAATAACCTCATCCTCTACCCGGGCATCAACAAGGTCGATATCGAGGCCGAGCTCGATCAGCTCAAGGTGCTCAGCATCATCCGCAAGAGGCCATACTGCGAGACGGGCATCGTCCCCTTTAAGCTGCTCAGCACCGACGTCGTCAACCATGGCGAGAAACTGGAATACTTCGTCGCCGCCCTCGGCAGCGCCAACCAGACCGTCGACATGGACATTGGCCGCGTCCTGAGCAAGGCCGTCGACGGCTTCAAGCTGTCTTGCTCACGCGGCTGAGAGACTGCTTCGGAATTTGCCCGTGGACGGGGCACGACCCCCCGGATCTGGCCGTCAGTGGCTTGTACGTTGAGTCCTAGGTAGGTATGAGAATTAGGCACCACCAAAAGCATGTACGGGCACAGGGTTGCCTCTGTGACACGCATGGTGGCGCCTGGAGAGGCGTCTGGGGTTTCGAAGGGGGAGGGGGAGGGGGGGGCGCCCTTATGGCGGGCTTTGGTCGGATGAAAACCCGTGAGCGAATCCTTCAGCGTGTGCTTGCGAAAGAAAAGCCCGGCATAGCAACAACAAGTAGGAGTATCATTGCCAATAGATCACCTACCTAGATACCTACCAAGGTAATCGTGTCGAAAGAGGCTTCCCTTCACAAGGAAAAGTCTCGTCGGGTTTTATCATGTCGTGTCGTGTCACAAGAGAAGGAGTGGAAATGATGGAAAAAGAAATAAAAAAAATATCTAGTAGATAGACAAGGGAGGGGTGCACTGAATGTTGATGCCTTACTCAAAAGGGATGATCGCCGCAAAATGCATTGTCGCCGATCTGAGGTCAACATGTACAGGAGTCCGTGGAATAAACATTAAACATCATGTCGTCCAGGCCATCTTCGAGCCGTTGTTGGCTATGGTGCCTTCCTTCTGCCGTAATCTTTCCATGCTCATCATTTCCAACGGCTCCGGCTCTTTTCCCCCTTGGCCAGTCCGCCGGGTGGCTGCGGATCGAGATGATTGACGACTGTAGAGGACACAAAATCGATCGAGGACCTGTTGCCGCTCGCCCTATCAGCCTCGCGCTCTTTCGCCATCCTCTCCCGGCTCTTCCTCAGTTCATCGAAGAAGGCGGTTTCAGGAAACGCCGTCGGATTCCACAGGTCGGCCGAAAGCGTCGTCTCGTACTGCTTCGACCCGTCCAGCTCGACAAAGTCCATCAACTTATCCATGACGCTCGGGTTGCGGAGCGAGATGGACTGCTCGAGCTTGGCGTTGAAGTGGGTGCCCTTCTTCTTCTTCAGCTCCAGGAACTGCTGGAAGCTCTTGCTGGCGCGCGTCGGCGGAGAGCCCGGCGGCGAAGGGGGAATGTCCAGGTCGGGAACGGCGGGCAGCGTCAGGTGGTGGATGAGGGCGCGCTTGGTGGCCGGGTTGGGCGACGGCGAGGCTCCGACGTCGCTGGCCGACGCTGACGCTTCCGGGGGTGGAAGGCTGGGGCCGAGGGGGAGCGCGCTTTGTGGGATGGGGCCGATGATCGGAGGCGGCTGCTCCGTAAGTGAAGACGGTGCAGCATTCGCCGTAGTAGTAGACGATGGCTTTTTTTTTTGGGGGGGGGGGGGGTGGGGGGGAAGGGGGGGGGGGTCCACTGCATCAGCGGGCGGAGTGCTCAAGGACGGTGGAAGGTAGAAGAGGGCTCACTTCTTGTTTGGCCTCGTCGCTCTCCTCGTCACTACTATTGTATCCCACCAGGCCAGCCATGGTGACGGCGTTGTCGAAGCCGAGGCATCAAATCGTAAAGGAGAGACTCGACGAGGCTCGGGGGCAGCAAACTGTCAAAGCGGTTCAAGGTAGTGGGTGGTTGGTATATCGTCATTGGCCGGGATAATCATCGGCCCCCGATAAGTCGATAAACCCCCCCCCTCTTCGCCCAATTTTATCACCCAGCTGGCAAGGCCATGATGCCTCACTCAAGTCGGCCATCGCCCCGCGCAACTGACGACGCGTTCTGTTTTTTTTTTCTTTCTTCCCCCTTCTCCATGCCCCCCCCCCCTCATAAACCTTTTTTCTCTTTTTTGCCTTCGAGGTCTCGCGTGACCCAACTGCTTTCCGCCAGTAGCTTCTTCTCCTCGAAGCTGAAGCTGCCAAGGCCCTACCTTTCCCCCCCATCGTGGGCCCCAAGCTACCATCTCTTTCTCGTGCTCTCGCGCACCTCCCAGGCTCCCAATACACCTGGCCTCACCCTGCCGTACGAAACCCGGCCAAAAAAGTACTACTCACCGAACGTGGCGTCCTCCTGAGCCTGCGAGCCCGCCATGGCTCGGCCGAGAGACTCGCGCTCACCAGCTCCTGCAGGAAGCCAAGACGTCTTTCGTCATCGCCGCAGAGATGATGACCGGCGGGACAGAGATCGTTGGGATGATCGGAGGCAGTTTCGAAGGCCTAGCAGGTCTCGCAGCCCTGATGTGAGGCAACTTCGTCTTGGAATTTTTTGGCTCTGTATCTCTGTTCTGTCTGCTTACTTTGTCATCTCGCAACAGCGCCGCCCCCACGATCGGGGCGGTCGTCTTCGCGACTGGGACCAAGACCGTGACCGAGACTTGAACCGGCGCAGGGAACGATCTCCAGACAGACGCGATGAAGCCCACTTTCGTGGTCCGCCTCGCGACTATCGAGAGAGGGACCGAGACCGGGACAGGGACCGTCTAAGGGATCGTGACCGCGAACGCGACCATGAACGACGCAGGTCTCGAGACAGAGTGGGGCCAAGGCCTCGCTCGCCAGACCGCAGGCGGAACCGCAGCCGCGCCAGTGACCGGAGCCGCAGAAGCCGCGATCGCTCCCGCGACATCAACCGCTCCCGACGCGAGGGGACAGCTGACTCGTCTGCCCTTCACAGATCTCATCCGCCGCCGTCTGGCGATGGCGGGAGATCTGGTCACGAAGACGTTGGTCCCGTGCCCGCTCCTTGGTCGACCGACTCTAACGTCACGCAGAGGCCCAGGCCGAATGCCCCCCAGTCCGATGCCGACAAGAAGGCCGAGCGGCTCGCCAAGCTCGAGGCATGGAAGAAGAAAAAGGAGAGCGAGAGCCTCAGGCAAAAGGCCCAACAGCCTGGGGATATCAACCAAGCTATCAAGCTTCTGGCCGAAATGGACAAGAAGGCCAGCATGGCTTCAGCAACCCCGGCCGCTCCCGCTTC
Source organism: Ophiocordyceps unilateralis (assembly GCA_001272575.2). Lineage (NCBI taxonomy): Eukaryota > Fungi > Ascomycota > Sordariomycetes > Hypocreales > Ophiocordycipitaceae > Ophiocordyceps > Ophiocordyceps unilateralis. The sequence continues at coordinate 6,170 of LAZP02000172.1, read as the reverse complement.
ACCGCCTCCCAGGACGGCCCCCGAAGCAGAGGGCTCGTCTCCTCCCCAGCCGTACGCTGGCAAGTTTGATCCAAAAACCATTGCCAAGCGATCGGCCGCGTCGCGATCGCATGACTCCTCCAAGACGGTGCTGGGCTCCCTCGTCCAGCCGGGTAAAGGCGTGCCTCTAGCACCGCCCGTGCCGGCGGCAGCTCCCAGTAATGCCCAAGGTAAGTTGTCTTTGAGCAAACCGTCGCCAGCCTGCCGTTGTACAAATCCGCCCAATCTCACGTGCGACACAGCATCGGCCTTGCCTGCAAATCGCGGAAAGGCAAGCGGCTTCGGCTTCGGAAAGGCCCAGCAAGATGACAAGCTTCCGGCAAAGCGCAAGCAGCTCGACTTGGGTGGCGAAGATACTGTGACACGGAAGCTGAAAAAGCTACCGACCTTGTCCGCGGAGGCTGACGATACCCCTTACGCCGACCAAGACGAGGACTACGGCTCTGGGGATAACATTGCCGAGGACGAGGAGGCAGCGGTTGCTGCTGACCGCGCCGCCCACGAGAGGCGTCTGCAGGCCGAGACGCAGGCAGATCAGGCTGGGGTGGGCGAAGACGCCGGTCCCGATGCACCGGACGTCGAGATGATGGACGCGGGCGAGGCCAACGAGAACAAGGACGAGGCTACCCAGAAGGAGGCTCCCAAGAAGGAGGCGCCCCAGATGGAGGCCCCCCAGGAGGAGGCCCCCCAGAAGGAGGCCACCAAATCAGATGAGGCCACGACACAGAAGGCGGCAAATACGGCGGCAGATGCCGCCAAAGCTGTCCCTCTCACGCTGCAGTCGCAGCCCGAGCCGATGGACGTTGACGCAGAAGAGGAGGAGGTCGACCCGCTCGATGCCTTCATGGCTGAACTCCAGCGGTCCGAACTTAAGAAGTCGACCAAGCCGGCCAAGAAGCCCAACAAGGATCAGCAGCCAGAAGCGTACTTTAGCGATGACGATAATGTCTATGATGCCGAGGCGGGTGGCAACGCGGACAACATTCTGGTCATGGCCAACAAGCGCAAGAAGAAGGATATCCCCAGCGTCGACTACAGCAAAATCGACCTCCAGCCCGTCCGCAAGAACTTTTGGGTCGAGCCGGCCGAGCTCAGCGCCATGTCGGATGCCGAGGTGACGGAGCTTCGGGCAGAGCTCGACGGCATCAAAGTCAAGGGCAAGAACGTGCCCAAGCCGGTCCTGAAATGGGCCCAGTGTGGCCTGACGCACCAGACCCTGGACATCATCAGCAACCTAGGCTACGAGAAGCCGACGGCGATTCAGATGCAGGCCATCCCGGCCTTGATGTCGGGGCGCGATGTCGTCGGCGTGGCCAAGACGGGATCCGGCAAGACGGTTGCTTTCCTCTTACCCATGTTCCGACACATCATGGATCAGCCTTCGCTCAAGGAGGCAGACGGCCCCATCGGCCTCATCATGACGCCGACACGCGAGCTTGCCACGCAGATCCACCGAGACTGCAAGCCCTTCTTGCAATCCATGAAGATCCGATCCGTCTGCGCCTACGGCGGCGCCCCCGTCCGCGACCAGATCGCCGACCTCAAGCGCGGCGCCGAGGTCATCGTCTGCACCCCGGGCCGGATGATTGATCTCCTGGCCGCCAACCAGGGCCGGGTGACGAACTTGAAGAGGGTGACGTATGTGGTGCTCGACGAGGCGGACCGAATGTTCGACATGGGTTTCGAGCCCCAAGTGATGAAGATATTTGCCAATATGCGTCCCGACAAGCAGACGATTCTGTTCTCGGCCACGATGCCGCGGTTGATAGACTCCCTTACCAAAAAGGTGCTGACGAACCCGGTCGAGATCACCGTCGGCGGACGCAGCGTCGTCGCAAAGGAGATTGAGCAAGTGGTGGAGGTTCGCGAAGAGAGTACCAAGTTCCTGCGCGTGCTGGAGCTGCTCGGCGAGCTCTACAACCGGGACGAGGATGCGCGCACGCTGATCTTCGTCGAGCGGCAAGAAAAGGCCGACGATCTGTTGAAGGAACTCCTGCAGAAGGGATACCCTTGCATGTCGATCCATGGGGGCAAGGATCAGGTCGATCGCGACTCCAACATTTCCGATTTCAAGAAGGGCGTCATCCCCATTCTGATTGCGACGTCGGTCGCCGCCCGCGGTCTGGACGTCAAGCAGCTGAAGCTCGTCATCAATTTCGACGCGCCGAACCACATGGAGGACTACGTGCACCGGTCCGGGCGAACCGGCCGGGCCGGGAACAAGGGCGTGGCGGTGACGTTTGTCACGCCGGAGCAGGATAACTGCGCGCAGGGCATCGCCAAGGCGCTGGAGCAGAGCGGACAGCCGGTGCCGGAGAAGCTGGATGAGATGAGAAGGTCGCACCGCGAGAAGGTCAAGGCGGGCAAGGCCAAGGACTCTTCCGGCTTCGGCGGCAAGGGACTCGATCGCTTGGACCAGGAACGTGAAGCGGCGCGCCAGGTGCAGCGCAGGACGCACAGAGCCGAAGGAGAGGAGGACGATGAAAAAGAGGACAAAAAGGACGACGACAAGGGCGAGAAGGCCCTCAACGCCATCAGGGCCGCGGCGTCCATGATTCAGGCTCGCGACGGCCCCAAGTCTGAGGCGGACGTCAAGTCGGCCCGCGGAGAGGCGTCGGCGACGGAGGACCGGTCCAAGGACCCCCTGGACAAGGTCAGCTCGGCCGTCAGCGCCATAAACAGCCGGCTCGGCAAGTCGGGCCAGCTGCGGTCAGGCCAGCCCATCGACAACAAGGGCCCGGACGCCGGCGCGTTCCACGCGACGCTGGAGATCAACGATTTCCCGCAAAAGGCGCGATGGGCCGTGACGAACCGCACCAACGTGGCCAAGATCCTCGACTCGACTGGCACCTCGATCACGACCAAGGGCAACTTCTACCCGCTGGGCAAGGAGGTACCGCCCAACGGCGACCCGAAGCTCTACATCCTGATCGAGGGCGAGACCGAGGTGGCTGTGAGCTCGGCCCTACAAGAGATGACGCGGTTGCTGAGGGAGGCAACGATTGCGGCGGTGGACGCGGACAACAGGGCGCCCGCGAGCGGCCGATATACCGTTACCTAGAGGTAGCCGGTGGGGGGGGGATGTCTTACCGCGCGGACCGGCAAGATGGGTGGGAGTGAGTGGGGGGGCGGATCAGATCTGATCTGGAAGATTCGAGGGGTGAGCGGCCCGCGCGGAGGGGGGCCGGAAGGATAGGATTGGAAGGCTCCTCATACGTAAGGATCTGGTGTCAGAGTAGGCACGGTATAACACAGGGGCACAGAGGAACGTGTCCATCGCATTTTGTCCACCTACCTGCGTAGTTACGGTAATCGCCTGGGCGTGAAGCCGAGCGGCTGAAAGCGCACTTGTAGGCGGCATTGACGGGATGAAGGAGGTATCGGCTAGAAGCACCGGCAATGGACACGGGTAAGAAGAAATATCGGTAAGAAATACGTGTTGGAATGGCGAGCACAGACGAGCTTCTCCCGGCCAAGATACGCGGCAACGAACACGGAGGGGCATTCAGGTAGGCAACGTTGGTCAAACCCTGTGTGTCTTGAGGAGCCACTCGAGGCTGGAGCAGAAGGTCGCAGGCGGCGGCGGCGGCGTCGTGGAAACAGCGCAACGAGTCGATTGTCTAGTTGAAGGCAACGAGGCAGGTCCTGAAGTCGCAGTGGAGTAGTATTGATGAGACACTAGACGCGACATGCTTCAGCATGGGAAGAAGAAGAAGAAGGAGAAGAAGAAGAGAAGAGAGAAGTAGTAAACAGTCGCTCGCAAGAGTATGCTAGAAGAGAGAGACGAAACAAGGAAAAGAAACCGCCCGTGCTCTTCTAGTCTTTGGTTGCGTCGCTTGAGGGGAGGGTAGGGAGGGAGGAAAGGGGTATAACGTGAGAAGGGGAAACCGTCGTCGTCACAGGCGTAACGTTGGCGTGGTGACTACAGTCTCGTCATCGGTCTCGTGTGAGCTTGACTCAGAGGCGGCGACGACGATGACGACGACGACGAAGACGAAGACTCCGACGACTCCTCATTCCCAATTCCGAGCGGAAGCAGCGTCGTCGACATCACGAGCGCGCCGCTCCTGCTCGCTGGCCTGCTTGAGCACGTTGGACCTGGATTGTCTCTTCTGGGCCGAGAGCTGTCTCTGGAGCTTGCCGCCCTGGCCTTTTGCTCGGGCGCGGGCCTGAAGGGAAGAGGTGAGAGAGGGAGCGAATGATGTTAGTCGAGCGGGGGAGGGGTGGGGGGTTTCCAACCTCTGCTGCTTCAGCGGCCCTTTGCCGAGCGTCGTCTGTTTGTTGTTGATGTTGTTGTTGCTGCTGCTGCTGCTGCTGCTGCTGCTGCTGCTGCTGCTGCTGCTGCTGCTGGCTTGGGCCGGAGGAAGAGGAGCCTAGCTTACGCGGGGGGCCGCCGACTTTGGCGGGGACGGCGGCGGAGGAGGCGGCGGGAGGGGGAGCGGAGCCGAGGACTCGGCCTGGAGATTCGGCTTGGGCGTCTTGCTTGCCGCAGAGGTTGCCCATGGTTGAGGTCGTTGTGAGTGGGTTTGGATTAGTGTTGAAAGAGGTGGGATGGGAATTGGTTGGTGGAGGAGCTCAGCTTTTGGTTGGTTAGCCTTTGTCGACTTACTAAAGACTAAGAAGTAAGCCGGGGATGGCCCGGTCAGCGAGCGGTGCATCAAGCTTCATCCAGTTCTGCTGCCGGCCGTAGAGCGGGGGGGGAAGGGTTATCGCGGGAAGACGGAGGCACCGGCAAGGGACTGGAAAAGCTTTTTCCTGGTCGGTGTTTCCGACTCGGGACGTGTAGACGGCAGGCAAGGATTGTCTGTACAACCGGTAGACGACAGACGATGACATCCAGACGGACGGCAGATGACATTGGCAAAGACCAAGAAGAGACGGACTACCCTACGGCTGGGTGCACGGCATCGAGGAGCGTCGGCACGCGTCCCCGGGCCGGATGTGAGGGCCGGAAAAGGAGGAATTTTTGGAAGACTTGGCGGGTTGAGGGCGAATGAGCTGATTATCACTGTCACGTCACGTCTTGGCTTTGACCGACTGGCGTGAACCGTGGGCCGGCTCGTGACCAATGGTTAGAGACGGCCAAGTATGAAACCGAGAATCAAGCAACGGGAACAGCGCCGGCTCCTCCCTCGGAGCCGGGGAACTGGGGGGAGGGGGGCAAACAGGAGGAGGAGGAGGAGGGGTGGAAGTGAAGCCGCCAAGGTAGAGACGAGTTTTTTTTACCCCATGAGTTTGGTTTCCCCCCCCGCCAATCACTGTTTCCTTCTCCGTCTCGGGTTGGTCGGGGGACGGCACCGGCGCGGCATTCCGGAGGCCGCGTGCCGGGAGGCCGTCCGGCGGGCGGACGCACTGTGACACACTGTACGGCGTCAGCTTCTCCCTGGCCCGACGAGGAATTGGGAGTTTTTTTTTTTTTT
>LAZP02000171.1:0-35232 GCA_001272575.2 Ophiocordyceps unilateralis | reverse complement strand
TACGTGACTATCTACACGTAACCGCCTCTCAATACTGGGCATCTTATCTACTCACGCCTCACCAGCACTAGCGATACTAATACTCTCTGGTGGGACGACTAGACCGCCATGTTCCTCATCCCATCATCTCAGCGCGCTATTTCTCTCCATGTCATGCAACGTTGCGGATTAATACACCTCATTTTCGTCTCTTGTCCTCGCTGACTTGATCTCTGCTCCCATCACCGCAGCACTGTCTCTCGCTCGCTCGCTCGCTTCATTATTGTCGTTCGCCATCCAGGTCAGTTACGATAGTAGGATTGCCCGCGAATAGAAATCATCTATCGGGAAGATGACGAGAAAGGGGGGGGGGGGAAAGCAGTTGAATAGAGCTAGAGTCCGAGACTAGAGACCTTGTCGCCAGAAACAAAGCGTCAATGCAGAAGCCAGTTACGGCGCAAGTTTCACATCTTCCTAATAAAATAAAACAAACCCGGCCTACTAAAGCCAACTTCGGTTGAGGACTAGGTTCCGGCTGGTTGTGAGGTTGTCATGGTAAAAGTCTTGATGATGAGCTTGTCAAGTGTAGCCAGCCGGCCATCTTCCTCAATTCTCACCACAAGTCCTCCGTCTCAGCCCGGTCCAGCTACCATCTCATAACGTCTTCTCACGAACACAACGCTGTATATACAAATACCATCCTCATCCTGACCGACATCACCAAATCTCAACCGAACCGCACCAGCAACGTAATCCAACCCGTCTGAAGACGCCACCACCTCGTGTCATCAACGTGTCTGAGCCGTCCTGTCTCAGCCCCCCCCTCCCCTCAAGGTGACTCCCTTACCTACATACCGATGATTACTCTGCAGATCAGCAAGGAGAAGACGACGCCCCCCCCCCCCCCTCGGTAATGGCTGCTTATGCTGCGGCTGAGCTTTGCCTCGCAAGCTGTGTGCGGCAATTTTCGGGCGAATGCACTGCCTTTTTTTTTCTTTCTTTCTTCGGAGCCCCTTGTGCAACGCGCGTATCAATCAAGTCTGTGAAGCGGGCGTCGCACAAGGCCGCAAGGCATGCGGTGCGATGACGCTACAACGGGGCCACCTCCCCCGCCAAAGAAAAGAGAGCATCGTGAGATTTGACTAGCTGAGAGGAGGAGAGAAAAGAGAGGCTAGCTAAGAGAGGGCAGTTCAAAGTGGGCAAGGGGTGTAGAGAGTATCGACTTATGAGATGAAGTCATCAACTCATAAGATATTGTATGGATAAAGCCGTTATAGACGACTTTCAGTGACGAGTCATGTTTAGATTCAGTGTGTAAAACTCGAAGAAGAGCTTCTCTAGGACATGGAAATCTCGGCCATGTTTTGTCCGCCCCTATATGGAAAAGCCTTTTTGTTTCCCACCGTCCTCGTTTTGTCTTTGTCTGATTCTCTGGCCTCTTGTCTTTCACTATGAAAAAAGTATACAGTCATGATCGATATAGCCAGGCTCTGGTAATGAAGCACAAGTCAACAACAGGCTTCACGTGAGACGAGCACCAAAGCCAATTTCCCCGGATTTTCATAGCTGGTTTTTTTGTGTCCATGGCGGACCATGACCTCAGTTAGACAGCAAGCAACAAACGACTCAATAATCAGAAGCCGGGAAAGAAGTGATTGAGCTAATCACGCTCTTTTCCCACTGCATTCGGTAGATGGCCGTTGACGCCGCGTGATAGAAACCGTTTGCGAGAGAGTCTTGTTTCCACGGCGACGGGCTGTGAAGAGAGAGAGAGAGAGGGGGTGAAGAAAAAAAAAATGCACACACAATTGCAGGTGGCAACGCTGTGGCCTGACAGCTGCCAGCGTCTCTATGGACTGTCAGTGGGCACCAGAGAGTTGACAATAGGTGAACGAGATGCGTAACCCACCCCTCCCCCCCTCCTCTTGGATGATTTCCTCTCTTGCAAACCAGTCATCGTTGGCGTTTCGTTTTTATGTTGATGTCATCTCGCAAGATTCACCTCTTCTTTCACGAAGCTCATTCTCATCTCTTAAAAAGCAGAAGACTGTGCCGCATGCTTTCTTCCCCCCCCCCCCCCCCTTTTGCGCAAGACAACCACGACTCACTTGAGACGATTCTCATCATCACTCAAGTAGTGACGCTCAAGCAGCCAAGACAAAAGAAAAGGAAGCTAGCCAGCCAACTCTATACAAGAAGCATGCAGAGACGCAACAGAAAGGCGGGAGAAAGGCAAGGCCAAAACGCCGAACCATGTCCGTTCTTCTCCCTCGTCTTCTCCAACTCTCTTTCCCTTGCGGACAGAGAGACAAGACAAGAGAGAAAGATCCTAACCAGGTCGTCAGCATCAACGGATGAGAACTCGGCAGAGTGGCGTGCCGTCAGACAACTGCTTCACATCTCGGGCGCAAACCCGACCCAGCTCGCGAACGCGCTGGACGAAGGTCGACGCGCGTACGGAGGCCAGCTGCCGCAACAGCAGCAACAGCAACAGCAACAGCAACAGCAACAGCAACAGCAGTCATCTGGACAGAGAGGCTCGCGTAAGCGGACGTCAGATGATCAGGGCGCCGCAACGCGTAAGAGGGTGAGGAGGAATAGATCGACCATCAGTCGCCATCTAGATGGTGTCGACTCCGGTTCCGATGGGGATGATGAAAGGGAGGACGACGATGCGGACGCGACGGAGACGGATGATGAGGCTACCGACGAGGCGTCGGATGTCTATCAGCATCAACATGTCGTCGACAACGGCGATTCTCGCATCTCGTCACACGACACCGAATCCGACTCTTCTACTTCGGTGCCTTCGGATGCTTACGACTCGGATAGCTCGTGCGAGTTGTCTCCTTCTGACGGCGAACAGGACAGTCTATGAAGTAAGCCGACCGAGATTGATAGGATTAAGCTTGTTTATTATTGTCGCTCTCTTTTTCGCTTTCCGCCCTATGCGGCATTCACCCATCCATATATAGTGCGTCATGTTACCTGCAGGCCAATCCCTCACCGGTATGGTATGGCCAAGAGTACTAGTAGTAAGACGGCATCGATTGAGTTTGGTACCTATCAATACAGACAGACAGCAACTAGGTAGACTGTCCCATCCAGTTGCCGCAACAATGACAACCAACCGTCGTCACCTATCAATCAACCCAAACCAACCTCCCTCAACCCAAACCAACCTGCTTCAACCCAAACCAACCTCCCTCAATCCTATCCAACCCCATCCAACCCTATCCAACCCCATCCATCCAACCCCATCCAACCCCATCCAACCCCAACCCCAACCTTCCCCCCCAGGGCCCAACCCCAACCCCAACCCCCCGGCCATCCACATGTGACGCTCGTCCCCTGCTTGTCAGACGATGATCCCCCAACGCTCCGCATTTTGCCCACCCACCACCAAGACCAAGGCACACCACCACGAGTCTCGCTGTGCAAAACGGACCAGAGCCCTGCATCATGCAAGGCGACTTTCAGGCAAGAAATCCCCCACGTCGTATTATCCGCTCGACGACAAAAGCAAAGCAAAGCAGATGAAAGGAAAGGAAAAAGACAGACCGTCCTTCAACCCAATGATGATGCCCTTCCATTGCCACCTTTGCCCAACAGCCGGTATGACCCAATCATCATTCCCTCACATGAATCAATCTGACCCGCCTTGCCGTTCCCGCCCTCGTCTTCATCTCGCCTAGCCGCTGCGGGCCATGACTCCCCAACGTATGCTTGTCTCGCGTGCGCCGCCTATTCTCCGGCTGCTTCGAGCAACATCCACTTGGCCGGGCTCGGCTCGGCAAGCCTCATTCCCTCTGCTTGAGGCCTTCTGTGTGCCATGTCTGCCGTAGCCGTTCGTCCTCTCCGCCGCCTCGGCCCGGCCCTGGCAAGCCGGGTCTGTCCGTCGACGGCGCGGGCGTCTGTCGTGGAGTCCTCCATCCAGTCACGCGTCCTGGCTCAGCTCGTAGTCTTCCGGCTCAGACACGTTCACCTGATCGTCTGGCAGGTCGTCCAGCACAACGTCGTACGCCGCCGCCACCGAAAACCGGCGCGCCTCGTCGTCCCACGTCAGCCACTTGCCCGAGCTCGCCAGCCTCCGCCCGATCCACAGGATGCGCTCCTGCCGCTCCACCGCCTTGGACGGAGGCTCCAGGTAGCGATCTGACTCGTCGATCCGCTCGTTGTTGAACCAGCCGTTGGGGAAGTAGTCCTCGGCGTAGAGGAGCCCCCGCAGCGCGTAGTCCTCCGGTAGCGGATACGGCGGTTCGCCCTCCTTTTCGGGCCCCGGGAACGCGTCCGTGTCGATCCGCGGCTTCGACTGGATCGTCTTGAGCAAGTAGTTGAGCATAATGGACGTCAGCTTCCACGGGTACTGGCCTTCCACCTGTGACATGGCCGCCGGAAAGCGGGATACGTGCAGGAGGAAGACCATGGCCGTGTGGAGGCACGACAGCGTGTTCTTGTCGCCCCATCGTCGCAGCACCACCTCGTAGGCCCGCGTCGCGAACCCCAAGGCCCGCCGGAACGTCTCGTCGGCGCACGCTTCGGCGTCGGAGCCGCCGCTGTCCGACCCGACTCCGCCCCCGCTCGCCTGCCCCGTCATGGCCCGCATGAGCACGTTGTTCTCGTCGCCAAAGCCCAGCAGCGAGCAGCTGAGCGAGATGCCGACGTAGTACCTAGACGGTCGGCCTGGTCAGCTAAGGGCAGGGGGGGGGGGGCGAGCGGGCAACATTACCCTGCTTCCAGCCAGCCGGAGCGGGCGCTGCCGATGCGGCCATCAAGGAGGCTGAGAAATTCCGTCATGGACGGTTCCAGCTGCTCCTTGGCTTTGCCGGAGAAGAGGATGCCGTGGACGCGAACAAAGGCCGCATCCACGGGCTCGAGCCGCTGGTGCGACGTCGAGGTGAGGAGCGGATCGAACAGTGTCATGACGCTCTCGCGAGCGCTGACAAAGGGCAGAGGCACGCAGAGCGACTTGTTGTAGTAGTACAACTGCTGCAGCGCGTTTGGGCGAGCCAGGATGGCCAGGTGGTGATACAGGCGACCCGTGGCGGGCGACTTGTCCGACGCCTTGCTGTACCAGTAGCGAGACACGCCCGTCCATATCTCGCGGTCTCTAATGTCGTCGTCCTCGATGGCCATGCGGTAGCGGCCCAGATCGCCGAGGCACTCGATCCACGTGTCCTCAAAGGCGGGCACCGTCTCGTACAGCAGAGCCATCATACTATACGCAATATAGATGAATGTGAGCATGTGCTCGAGCGACTCCGGGAGCTTGTGCCGCAGGAGCTCGAGAAAGGAGTGGATGCCGTGCCGCCACATACGCGCCGGCATGGCGTACTTGGTAGCCAGGCGACGGAGTGCGTCGCTGGCCGACGGGTGCTGAGAAGCCAGGAAGAAGTCGTGATGCTCGTGAAGTACGGAACGGTGGAGGGCGATGAGGGCATGATACTGCTCCTTGCTAAGCTGGTTCGCCTCCTGACTGCTGTCGTACTCGATACACTTTCCCTCAATCATGACGAGGCCGGCGTAGATGCCCTTGACTTCGAGAACGAGTTGCTCGTGGGATATGGGCTTCGTCTCCGGCTGGCGGATCATCTCCGCCGTCAAGGGCTCCTCGTAGTCGATTGAGGACCAACGCGACGGCGTGTACACGCGGGAGGCACGATTCGGGCGGGAAACGGCGTGGGCTGCCAGCTGGGACGAGCTCATGAGCGGCGTCTTGGGCCGCGAGTCGTCGTCCGGGCTCCATAGCTGGCGGCCGGCGGTGTTGTTGGGGATGTGGGCGCGCTCATAGTCGCGGCTCCTTCCCGGCGTCGGTGGCGAAGAGCCACGCTGCTGTGCCACCGACGCCGGGGGTGAGCAAATTCTCTTATTTCCGCGTTGGTCCCGATCGGCGGGATCTGGTAGCCGGTCGTCAGGCCGGTCGGCGCCGGAGGGGTAGCCGGGGACGGGTCGCTTTCTCGGCGTCCTTGTGCCAGACGAGGAACTGTTCGCGTGAGTTGATGGGCCAATGGGAGCGTCACGGCAGATGGAACCTCACAGGGAGCCGTGTAGAGTGACATTCTGGAAAGCCAGCTCGATGTCTGCGTCGTCGGCGAGGCTGGCGTGCGCTCCGGCATCGGCTCGGACATGAGCGCGGAACGAATCGATATCCGGCTGGACCTCGGCATCGCAGAGAGGGCAACAACCACGGCCAGCCGTCTCCTGGCGTGCCGTCTTGCGTAAGTGGTGCACCCAACTCTTTGTGATCCTGTCCATGGGAGATACGAGTCATGCGGTTCGCTATTCGTCGCCATCAGCAGGCAGCAAGGCCAGTAGTGAGACATGCATCCACCATACCCTGGGGCGAGACAGCAGACGCCCGCCGATGACGAGGGCTGAGGTTCGCCGAGCTGGGGTGAGGCTCTCTCTCGAGCTCTGGCTGCAGGTACCTTGGCGGGACCGCACAGGGACCGTAAAGTACAGGGACTGTACAGGGCCTCGGGGCCTTTTCTGCAGTTCGCCAGGCCGCCTGCTGCAAAGCTGAGCCGCAACCGATGCAACGGGGGACCGGACGATCGGTGAGACGGGGGCCACGCAGTCGAGCTCGAGACACGTTGGGGGTGAAATGCTTGTCGTCTTCGATTGAGGCGGCCGAGAGAGTGAGGGAGGGCGTCCACCGGTTTTAAATAATCAAAGGTCAAAGGGTAATGAGGGGTTAGCAGGTTTAGGGGGGGGAGGGGGGGAGGTGTGCGTGAGTGCGTGTGTGTGTGTGTGTGTGTGTGTGTGTGTGTGTGTGGGACAAAAACGCCTATGTGCTTCGCTTCAGCCTGAATCGCCTTTCTGATATCTCAACGAGTTCGCCAAGTCCAAGTCCGTCACTGCCCGCTCTCTGTGAGATGGCTGACGAGGGGTAACGAGGCTGCTGCTGTTCGATTGTGCGTGAAGAGCATTTTTTTCCCCCTCCATTGCCCTACTTGCCTGCTGCTGTGCTGTACTAGTAATTCTAATCACAACCACGGATAGCGGCTACGCGCACGGGGTCACGTGTGCCATCGCTCGCCTCTCCTCTCCCACACCAATCTGCTCCAGCCTTCTGTCCTCCCAATATCACCTCTCTCTCTCTCTCTCTCTCTCTCTCTCGGCCCTCACGATACTTCTCCTCCCGAGTTCTCCTCTCGAGTTCTCCTCCCGAGCGCGGCGCTTCGCCCAGCTCATCCTCTGAATCGTAAAACTCCGATTCCCCCGACCCGAATGCCGGCCCCCAAGCAGTCAGAGCTGCCTGCTACCAATATCCGACTTCCGTCAGCTGGCGCAACGCGCTTACGCCACTCGTTGCTGGCACTCTTCTACTGGCGAAATGAGTGTCCACGGCGTCGGAGCCTTGCCATGGTCGCGGCGCCTTTTCGCCTGTCGGCCGCCCTGAACGTTTCTCAACGACTCGGCATGCTCTGCGTGTCGTATGTCGTGCGTGTCATACGCCCGCCCGTCCCGTCTTTAGACGCGGCATGACGGCTCGCCAGCTTCACTCTTTCTCTTACATACACCGAGAAGAAGCAGTCGATTCCCCCGGCTACGGAGTCGCGTCCGCTGGAGCCCAAACTGTATAACTCTGTCATACATGTCTATCTGCAAGTTGGTTGCTGCAGACCTCGTGCCAAAACGGCGCCATTTACATATAGGCCCTGGCTCGGCTCCTGGGAAGTGGCATCCCGCAGCCAAAACAAAAAGCCACATCTATGCCTACATACGGCCGCTGCAGCGCCCATTGGGCGTGTTTAGTCGTCTGATAGCCGCCAGCACGCCTCGCCGTCGGACTCGGCTTGGAATCGCCGTGGCCATCCTAGACGCCGTTTGCACTTACAAAGTGAGGCTATCAAATCGGTTGCAGAGACGTCACCTCCCATTGCCCATTGGCTGATGCTTGTTTTCTCGTCGTCATGTTTAATTACCTCCTTCTTTATTTTTTTTCTACAAGTTTTTTACTTTGTTCTCCTCCTCTTCCTCCATTCGCTAGACAGATCCCTAATGTCTGTCTGTCTGCCCGACGGCACCCTCTGCGGGCGCACTGCACGCCCAGCCTTGGATCATGTCGACGGCTTGAGGCATGATGATGATCGGGCCGCCTTGTGGAGAGGAAAAAAGAAGGCCTGCGGAAGTAGCCGCAGGCCTTGTCCCCTGTCGTACTCGGAACCAGGGCATTACCACCTACGCACGTATCGACATGGTTGTTACCCCTTGGCTGTGCCGTCAACGTGACACATTTTCGTCTGGCTCGTGCTCCGGCGTGAGACGACTTGCTTCTGATGGGCGGCACCTAGACTAACCCGCCTCCGTCTAGTAGCCGTCGGGAATCCTTCATAGCGTTGCACTCGTCGACGCTGAATTCGGAAGCTTTCGCCTACCTTTCCCTTCCTCTCGTGGTACCGAACTAGTCACCCAGCTAAAAGACTGAGACTCTGAGAAAAGGAAAATAAGGCGTCCGAAGCTCGCAGCGGGGAGAAAACAAGACGATAAGGCGATGCAGCCGCCGCCCCCTTTCGGCCCCCCCTTCTCTCCCCGCGACAGTCGCTTGCCGCGCGCCTCGGATGCTCCCCACACCGCTTTCTCTGGCTGTGCCAGATGTAGTAGGCCTGGTTCTCACCGAATTCACTTTTCGGCATTCTCAGGGGGCCGGGGGACGGATCGATGCAGCTCGCCGGGATGGTGCCACGAGAGGCGGCAGCCGTCCCCCCTCTTCGCCCGACCATGGAGGAGGCCAGGAGGGATAGGGCTGGCGGTGATGTCGAACCCATACAGTATATAGAGATGAATATAGCTGTGACAGTGTACGATTGCATGGTCCCGATCCCCGTCTCTAGGCGCCAGCCATGGCTTGTTAGCCACCATCGCCCCTTTTCACCCACCCACCCCCTTCCGATGTCCTTCCTCTACGAATACCTACCTACATACATACACACATTACATGTCGGCCGCGATCGGCGTCCTGGTGAGGCTTACGACCGACCTGAGGCGCGGCTCTCGCCTCGGGATCCAGACAAACGTGCGCCAGTCCAGACATGGAGACGACACGCGTGTAACTGCGTGAACGAGAAACGACATACATACAGAGTCCCGGGGAGCTGGCAAGCGAATGGCACCAATGACGAAAAACAAAAAAACGCGTGCCACCGACGTGAGGCTGCTTTCGGGCCACTCGGCATCCGTGAGCCAAGGTTGGGGGATGGGGATGGGGATGGGGATGGGGAGGGAGGGAGGATAGGAGGGGTGGAGGCAAGACATAATGGCTTGGAACCCGGGGGGGGGGGGACAAGTCGAATTGTGACGGCTGCTGCAAGAAGTGTATAGTAAAGAACTTGCAGCAACTCAGACGTAGTCAAACACGAATGAGCCTCTTTCTCAGCCCCAGATCCAAAACAAGATCTCTGCCGTTCAACTACGTACGTCACCGAGATATCCCGTCTCACCATGACGATGCACCACTGGCGGCAAATCTCCATCATGTGCCCCCAACATATTTTCCTTCGTTGTTGCCTTTTACCTTGGCACAAGCGTCTTCGATCCGGTCTTGGCTCTCTGTGTGACTGTGAGAGAGGGCCGAGGGCACAGGAACATGACACGGCATATGCTGCGGACGCGTTAACGCGTAATGGAGAAAGGCGGAGAGGGGCTGGGGAGAGATGGTGGCTGAGTGTTTAGGTAACATGGGACACACGGCTGGGGTATACGACTTGACTTTGGAAGAGTACGGACGAGGTTTGCGTTGATTCGAGCACGCGTTTTTTTTCTTTTCATTATCGTGGCTGGTTTTGCTTCGTCGCTTGATTTCTGTGATTCATTGAGAAGAGAGATTGATTCGTTTGAAAGTTGGCCACCTTGAGGAACGTTGTTTCCCGCCCGTTCTGGCTTCCTGACACAACTTCGTCGTGCTCGGAAGCCTCACTATTGTGAGTGCTCGTGGACGAGGAGGAGCGAGTTGGACACGGTGACTTACTAGCACCGAATCCGTGGTTATGCAACATTCGCCGTGTGATGAGTGAGATGATTTAATATCGCCGGTGAAACTGAGGCCAGACGCAACGGACAAGGCGCAGTTACTTGACCAAATGACTCAACCTCGAAAAGTTTTCATCACTATATATCCGTTATGCTCGCGTGTTGAGTTGAGAGATCGGAGATGACGAATCGAAAAGATGCTCATAGATGGCAGGCAAAAGAATAGAAATTACGCTTTCGCCCTGAATGCACGACAAGCTGAAATATGTGTCTTGAGATGAGTCTAAAAAGTCAAGCCCTCGCCATGTCTATGGATATCCGAAGCAAGATACACACCCTCTCCCCCCGCCCGCCAAACTCCTCAAACCACCAGCTGCGGAGCCGGCTTCCAAAAGGCCCAACCAAAGGCGATGAGCAGCTTGATACCGGCCACAGTCCACAACGAAGGATGGACGGCATGAACAGCCTTGGAGATCCAGCCACCGCAGATGGCGCCAACAAGAGTAAGGACAAAAGCCCAGAAGCGACGAGTCCGCTTCTCATTACGAGCAGAGGAGAATAAGGCCTGATCGGAAACCAAATCGCACAGCATACTCGTCACCACAACCGTCGGAATCTCGCCGACTTGCAAACTGCGACTACTCACAATCTGACCAGCGGCTTGAAAACTGAGTAGGGCGATGATGATGAGCTCTTTGAAGTCGACGTGTGATGGCGGTCGTGTTGAAGGATACCTGCCGTCTACAACACCGCCCTGGACTATGGCAGCAGCGACGATGACGACACAAGCTTGTGAGAGGAATGAAAAGGTCAATGTGCCTCGTCTCTTACCCCCTAGCAGCTGGTATAGCCGCGCAAAGGTAAATGATCCTAGGACGAAGAAGACGATGGAGCAGAGCGATCGTGCCCAACCGTATGGCTTGTTGTTTTGACCTGATGTGCCGAGAGCGACGAAGATGGTGTTTCCTGGGTTGATGGGATTGAGTCTCGACCCTGGAGATACGATGCCGTCCATTGCGGGAAAGGGAAGGACGTAAAGAGTTGCGGAAAGGGAAAGACGTAAAGAAACTCACCCGTCTGCATGGAGACAAACGTCCCATACGCTGCCAAGACGCCATATAAGCCTCAACTCGTATGAAGTCTGCCGGGGGGGGGGGACGGGAGAAGGGGGTGGTAACCAACCATTGTAGATTGTCCCGTCCGTCAAGCCAGAGACGAAGCAACAGGCCAGCAGCGGCACATAGGCAAGCCGGATGTCAACATCTTGAAGAATGCTCCCTACGAAGCCTTGTCTCTGCTTCAATTGCGTCCCCCCCGTTTCCGAGTCTCGGCCTGACTTGTTCCCCATCATGACCTTTGTTAAACGAAGTCGTGAGGGAAGAGGGAAGAAAAAAAAAAAAAGGTCCTCTCGACACGCCTCTTACGATGGTTCTACGTGCTCCTTCTGGTATCGAGCACCGCAGTAAAAAGAGAAGAAAAAAGAGAGCGCCAACGTGGCGATCGAGACCCCGCAGCGATGTGCAGAGGTAAGGGGGAGGGGAGAGGAAGGGGAAAAAAAAAGGGGGGGTCATTGGTTTACATCAGACCACCATGCTGTATTTATCCTACCGCTTGAGACCCACAAAGGGAAAAAAGGGGGCAAAAAGACAACAGTTGACGACCGTCTTCAATGGACCCGCCGGTAGCGTATGCAGTATGGTTGGTGTTTGTATGTTGCTTCTTGGTCGACTGCTGCAAAAGCCTTTGATAACTAGCTGTTCCGCCTGACGGACAAGAGCCAAGTTCGAGCAAGAAAGACGATACGAGATCTCGACCCGACGATTGCTCGCGCGCACCCTCTCCCCCCCCCCCCCCGAAGCTTTCACAAACGCCAAGAAAGGCTACCGCGTCAGAAGGTCAGGCTTACAACTCATCCTTGCCCCGACGTTGTATCCTACCGTCACACCCATGCGGCCATCTGATTTTATCCCGAGGCTATGACTCTTCGTCTTTTGTTCGCAGACGCGTCAGGGGCTAAAAAAAAAAAAGAGAGAGAGAGAGCGAGCGGCCTCAATCCGGGCTTTTCATTCTTCACATCCCTCCTCTCCCTTTCTCCCTGAGGAAGGTCCATAAGCTGGCGAATTAAAGGATTGTTAGACTTCGCGTCGTTCTTATCGGACTCGGACCTGGGGGGCTTTCGGAGGTTGACGACGTTGCTACCGCTATCGCCATTCCGGCCGGAATCTCCGGATCCTGAAATCTAGGGGAATCAAAGACTCGATCGAATTCGTTGAAGCGGTCAGCTTGGAGACCGCCCTCGTAGAAACCATCCATGTATGCAGTCCTGCTGACAAGTGAGAAGCTCAGGAACTGCCCGCTCGGCTCAAACCCTCTCTATCACGTCCCGAGCAGTGACTGCCTCGCAACACTTTCCCTCCCTCCCTGAAGAGCCGCAGACACAGTGGATATCTTTCTTCTCATCTCTGGCAAAAGAGCTCCAGGGCAAGAATGCTTGGAGAAGAAGTGTATACCAAAAAAAAAAAAAGAAACAACACACATCAAGACGAAGAAGGGGAAAAAAAAAAGGAAAAGGAAAAAAAAAATGCGCCTGACTTGTTTCGGGCACGTCTCCACGACCAGTGGCCGAGTCGTCTTCGTTGTCAGTGCAGTCTTGGCTTCAATAGCACGACAACGGAGATTGTAACCTCTCGTCGTGGCATCCATGCCCACGGCTAATGCACGCCCCAATTCCCCGCCATCCTTCGCCGTCACCTTGTTTCTTTATTCTGCCCTATCGTCCCGTCAGGGATCCTGATTAGCAAACGGCAGAGCAATAAGCTTACTTTTTAAAGTGGCCAGACAAGGCACATCTGACTGCCTCGAAGCGGCAGGAGAGCAGACTGGCTGTCAATGAAGATGTAACATATAGCATACCCTGCTATACGAATGCTATCAACGCGCGCGCGGTTATTCCTGCAGAGCTGTGAGTAGGTACTGAGTCGTGATGGAAGCTCGTCACATGTGGAGACCCTTCGCAGAGGCGAAGGAACGGTGCAGTCTTGGGCGACATGCTCGCCAAAGTATAAAGAAGCTTCGTTGAGACTCTCTTGCGAGATGCCTCTTTTCGTAGGAAGCAGCTTTGATCTGAATCGAGCAATCTCGAAAACCCCCCCCCCTTTTCGTCCCCCCTCCGTCTTCCTGCTTGCTCTACGCATAGCATCCCATCATGGCGCCCGTTGCCATGGTGCATTCTGTTTGTCATCGTTCCCATGACCGGGACCGGGCCATCTCTCGTGAAGAGGCTTCCGACCTCATGGTGAAGCCGCTTGATTCTTTCCTGTCCTTGGGCCATGTTGCTTCCACCATACCGGAGCCTTCGTCCGGGGCAACGAAGCTTCGAAAGATGCTCCTGGAGACCAACGAGCTCATCGTCTGTCCCGGCGTCTACGACGGCTTGTCAGCACGCACCGCCATCGAGCTGGGTTTTGATGCCTTGTACATGGTGAGTCGACGTCGATGCCCCTGATGAGTTCCCAGAGCTGACGCGAGCAAATGGATGCAGACCGGTGCTGGCACCACGGCCTCGCGTCTGGGACAGCCTGATCTCAGCATCGCACAGCTGCATGAGATGCGGGAGAACGCCGACATGATTGCAAATCTGGATCCTTTCGGTCCTCCGCTCATCGCTGACATGGACACCGGCTACGGAGGTGAGGCCTTCGTATCCCGCTCATCCGTCGGTGCTGACCGAGACTGACCCGTCCTAAGGCCCCATCATGGCCGCCCGTACCGTGGAACAGTATATCCGCTCAGGCGTGGCCGGCGCCCATCTGGAAGATCAGGTCCTGACCAAGCGGTGCGGCCACCTGGCAGGCAAAAAGGTCGTACCGCGGGAAGAATACTACACGCGGATCCGAGCCGCTCACGCGGCGCGCGTGCGCTTGCGCTCCGACTTCGTCCTCATCGCCCGGACCGATGCCCTGCAGACGCTGGGCTACGACGAGTGTATCGAGCGCTTGAGGGCGGCACGAGACCTGGGCGCCGACGTCGGCCTCCTCGAAGGCTTCCAGTCCAAGGAGCAGGCGGCCCAAGCAGTCCGTGACTTGGCTCCTTGGCCGCTGCTGCTCAACAGCGTGGAAAACGGGGCGAGCCCGACCATCACCGTCGACGAGGCCCGACAGATGGGCTTCAGGATCATCATCTTCTCCTTTGCCTGCCTCGCGCCCGCCTACCGAGCCATCCGGGACACGCTGACGCTGCTCAAGACCAAGGGCGTCGTCGGCACGCCCAAGGACCTGACTCCTGTCCGTTTGTTCGAGGTCTGCGGCCTGAAGCACTCCGTGTCGGTGGACGTTGAAGCGGGGGGCTTGTCGTTTGCCGGAGGCTTGTAAGTAGGAGACGACGTGTGAGTCTGGAGTCGTTGGCTTGGGAGAGTTGGTGATAGAATCATCTTGGATAGCGATTGTTGATCGATGGGTCTGTGAGGGAGGGTCCAGGTGGAAAACGGGGCTGAAGCGATCGATGACGAGTGTCAGTCGCGCTGGAAAGAGGACGGCAGATAGTCAAGTGCAATTGCTTCAGGGAAGTTGTCAATTCCGGCGTGTGACTATGAAGGGCCATAGCATGCCACGAGCAGGGTCAGTAACGGACAGTCCTCGGTAGCAGACGTTATCTGTAGCTCTCATAGCTCGCCGCCTCGGAGAGCTTCGCTTCGACCCTCGCAATCGTCTCCTCATCGTACAATTCCTGGAGCGCCCTCCTATCCCTCATGATCTCCTTCTCGTGCCGCACAGCCTCCTCCTTGGTCATGCAGACCAAATCACATACCCGCAGCGTAGAGGACCTCTGGACATGGCTGCCCTCGCCAATGACTCTCATGTTGGTCGTCTCAGGCCGGCGCCAGCGGATGAGCACCAGCTTGGTCGGAATCCGGCTGACGATGCTGCGGGATTGGTACAGCTCTTCGCATAGAAAAGACACGTCGCCCACCGTCAGCGGCGTCTTTAATCCCATCGTCTCCGGATCGAATAGCCTCGCCAGCCTCTCCTCGAAGCCCTGCACGTAGGCAAGGATGCCCTCGTACATCCTGTCCCGCCCCTTGGCCACGACGTAGCTGGTCGGGTAGCCGGCGATGGCCAGGATGACGTGATTTGCCGCCGTGAGGCCGAATATGGCCGGTATGGTGCCCAGCACGGGCAGAATCCTCACCCGGAAGTTGGGCATGACGCCCAGGTCGCCTACAGACCCCTTCTGAAACTCGTCCTCTGGCAGGGGTAGCAGCTCGGCCTTGCCCTCGCCGGACTGCTCGGTCGAGTAGACGGCGGGGATTCCGCTGGTGATGCCGAGCAGTTTCAGACGCCTCCGTGTCGCCCTGGATAGCCTGTCGTCCTGGCTGGTGCCGACATCCCCGACGACGATGCGGGTCGGGTCGCTCTTACAGCCAGCACCCATGGCGCTGATGACGGATAGCCCGCGGACGTAGCAGTGGTGTAGCAGCTCGACCTTTGTGTCGATGTTGTCGATGGCGTCGACGATGAAGTCGGGTGCTCGCCCGTCCGTCCATGGGCCCAGCAGCGCCTCGGCGGCAGCGATTTGGAACTTTTCCGGCCTCAGGTCGAAGCGGACCCAGGGCGCAATGGCTGCGAGACGCCTCCGGAGACACTGAACCTTGGAGGTTCCGACATCGGCGAGCGTTGCGACCGCATGCCGGTTGAGAGAGCTCAGCGTGACCTGGTCAAAGTCGACAAGGCGCATCCTAGAGACGCCGGATCTCGCCAGCGATGCCACGCAATGCGAGCCGACACCGCCGCATCCAACAACAATGACGAAGGCATCGCGCAGCTTCGTCAGGCCCTGAGGCGTGAGGAAAACTCGATTCCTCGCTAGCTGCTCCAAAATCAGCTCCTCGTCAAAGTCGCCGGCCTGCGCCCGTCGCGCCAATTCGAGGCTCCTGGCATCCTCGTCTTCGGCGGCCGATGGAGATGCTCGAATGCCATCCGACTGCTCGTTTAGGCGAGTCCAATGTCAGCGTAAGCGTCTCACCATCGGTCTGGACGCGGAGAACCTCTTCTATGCCCTCTGCCAGCGACGGAATCGAGCGTTTGAGCGCTGATAGCCTCAACTCCCTCTCTAGGGCCTGATATCCAAATATCAGCGACGCAACAGCGGCACCGGAGACGACGGCGGTGACGAGCAGCTGCAGCCGCTCCGAGTAAAAGAGTGACATGCTATCGAAACATGATGTTATTAAGAGGCCCTTTGCTGCCGACGCACACACTTTTGTCGATCGTCGCTTAGTCATTCATATCACGCGGAGTCGGCCGACTTCCGACCTCGACCTACCTGGACCCCGCGATGCAGGAGACGGAGACGGAGCTTCCATCATCCACCTCTCCCACAGACATCGGAGCCACGGCTCTCTGGTTCGCAACTCGCGATGCCTCTTCGGCTCGTCGTTGTTGGCCGACTCGGCCCGACGGCGGCTTCCATACGTCTCGTTTCTCCGATGGCCTGTCGCCGATGCATGACAAGCCAGACGCGGCCTGCCATACCGTTTCTCTCCGCCCCTACAGCCGGCCGAGGGGCCGGACGAAGATTCACATCGGCGCGGAAGCAATGGCTCAAGCACGAGGCCAAGCTAGTCGTCCGCTACACTCTCATCTTTTGGGGCTGCGGCCTGGCCGTCGTCGTCATCCTGTGGGCCTTTGAGCAAGAGGCCAAGGAGCGCGAGTTTCCTACGCCGCACGAGTGGGCGTGGCGTACGAGGAATATGTTGCGCAGTGCGCATCATAGCGGCGACTCAGACTGGACTTACACCCTGACGCTGGCCAGGCGTGTCGTAATGCGGCTGGGCAACCCGGCTTATGACGGCCAGAATGTCGTCCAACTGGCTGGTCGGCCGGACCCGACACTGGAGTATCCGGACGAGTTTATACCATGTGACATTTCGGCCAATTCAGAGGACTGGCGCAGCGGCTATTTCGATGCCATGCTGCTATCCGCCAAGGCGGCCGAAAACACCGACGGATGGCTCCATGATCGCGTCCGCAATGTCGTCGTTCCCCCCAAATACGTCCTCGGACCTTCTAACCCCCGGCCGTGTCCTCTTCCGCCGGGATTTTCCGGCGTCCCGCGGGAGGAGGACTGCGTGCTGGCCTATCCCTCGGCCGAAAACTGGTACATGAAGATGCTCGCGACCGTAGGCTTCACGCCGAGGCAAAGGGTCGACGCTGCGCTTGCATACGCCAACTTTTTGCAGTACAAAGGCCAGAGCGAGGCGGCCGAGGCCTTGTACAACCTGGCCTTGGTTGAGGCTACTTCCAAGATGGAGCCGGCTCGTCTGCCGTACAACTCAAAGACTTTGGTTCTCAAAGAAGGGGGCGAACCGCCGTCAGCCAACATCCTCGAAGCCCTCACCGCCATGGCCAACTTCAAGGCCCGTAAAGGCCAGCTCTCGTCGGCTCTCCCCATGTACATATCTCTCCTCAAGGCACGCCGCCGCCTCCCCAATCATCCTCCCCCTCCGACGACGTCGAACCGCCCGCCTCCGTCTCTAGTCCAGCAAGTGATGCGGCCGCCGTCGTATCCTGAATCCCCTGGAGACGGCACCGAGCCACCTTGGCGCAATTCCCTCGAGCGCTGCCAGGAAGCGGCGCTGCATCTCTACATCGGCGAGATACTGTATGCCACATCGTCGCGGGTCCAAGGCCTGGCCTGGACGCGGGACGCCGTCGACCTGGCGGAGGAACAGCTTCAGGATCGCAATCCGGCCAACATGGGTAAGGAGGAAAAGACGAGGTGTCGGGAATGCCTCGCCGTAGGTCTGCGGAACTGGTCGACCATAGTGGCGCAGTTGGTCCAGGCCGAGAAGGCGGCGAAGAAAAAGAGCGGAGTCGAGTCCAGGATGATACCCTTCTGGCACGAGGCGCAAGAGACGCCAGAGGCCGGGAGCCGCTGGAAGAGCGAGCAGGCGGTGGTGAAGGAGCGTGCAGAGCGGGCGAGGGTGCTACTAGTGGATGATATATCGCCGCAGTCGGAGGGTCTAGTCTCTTTGCTTAAGGCGTGAGGCAATAATATTTTAGTACAGTTGCTCTGCTCTTTATCCCCTTATAGGACGAATCATTCAGCTCCGAGATACCGCGCCCTCTTGCGGCACAACCGGGCTTCCAAGATGAGTGATGGTATGGGCCAACCCGGCCTTGGCGACATGACCCCTTCCTTACTCACCGCCAGCTGGCGTTACAACCGAAATGCATGGCTTCGCCTCCAGAGGCACCTTGTCCCATTCCAACTCAGCGACCTCGTCCGGCTGCGGCCGTTTGGTGACGACAATCGGCGGGTTCTCAAAGTCCGGCGCTTCAGCAGCCACTTGGATGTAGTTGGCGACGGACTGGAGGGCGCGGATGAGTACGAGCTCCGTGTAGAAAGGCTCCGACGACGAGAAGCAGGGGCAGCCGAGGTTGGGGATGCCCTCGTCGGCGTTGCCCGTAGGCGGTGCCAACGGCATGTCCAGCGGCAAGTCGGAGACGAGATAGGCGCGAGTGCGCTGGGGGGGGGGGGAGATGAGTATCCCAGACGGAAAAGACTAGAGCGGAAGAGGAGGAACTCACCTTGGCGAGAAAGTCCTTGAAGGCCGGGTTGACGAGATCATCATCCGGATAGACGTGACCCAGAAGAAGCATCGAATTCAAGCGTCCCTCCCAAGCAGGCCAGTTCTCGACATGGTCGAGATAGCGTGTCAACAGCTCACAGGATTGGCCGATGGCGACGAAAGTGATTCGCGCATCGGGCTTGACCATCCGGTCAAAGACCTGACGACAAACGTAACGCACATGGCGAGCCGGATCCTCGTTACCCGGCACATCATGAAGACCAGCAACAAAGCGACAGCCGCGATGAACCAGCGAAGGCAACGGCACAGCATTCTTGGCCACGACAGTCAGCGCTCGTCGTCCCTCGGGCCACCAATACAGCTGGCCCGGGTTAGCGATGACGAAGCCGGGAGCGTGATCCATCTGCCTCTTCTGCAGCGCCCGCACGACAGATACGAGGCTGCCCTTGTCGATGCCTCCGCGACCGTTGGCCACACGCTTCGCTAACAGACCGAGCTCTTGGCTTGGCTCGCCGAAGATGACGATGACGTGCGACTTGGATTCCAGGTCTGAGCTCGTCATGATGGGAACATGGCGCTCGTCGGCTTGAGCGCCTAGTGGAAGTCGCACCTTGCTGAGGCCCAGCTTCTCTAGCCGCTGATGCACAATGTCCTCGAGCGCTTCTGCTCCAATCGTCGTCGGTCAGTCATCCATCAAATTTTCGCAGCCCGGGAGCGCTCTCACGGTCAAACACGAAACGCTGTCGCTGGTTGACGCGACTATTATGATCCAGGAAGAATTTAAAGTATAGATCTGGCTTCTCGATATTCCGGATCTCGTCTTCGTCGTTGATGAAGTATCTGCCCTGTCCCGATTAGCATGCATATCCATCCACTTTCCATTGCTATCCCCCCCCCCCCACCCCGTCTCATCATCACACACACTCACCCGAGTTCCTCGAGGCTAGTGGGAAAGTGAGCCTCTTGCGGGAGACCAGACCAATGCCGGCGAAACATGGCGCGCAGCTGGATATTGGCGGATTTGCGGTTGTGTGATGGTTTGTGAGGTGTTGCGGCGACGAGGCTACGATGGGTGAAAGAAAAGAGACTCCGGGGAAATGCAGGCAGCCGGAAAACATGTTCTACAGAACGAGGGGAGAAAAAAAAAACACACCCGAATCGCTAAAGCCCCAACACTGAAGAAAGGGAATCTCGTTTGCAATTCAGTGCAAACTGACGTTTTACTGCTATCAAGCCAAAACACTTCCCATCAATAGATTGATGAGCAACAGCCGAACCAAAAAAAAAAAAAAACGCCCGCCTTTGTATTACCACACAGGTATGCAGTTTCGCTCCAACGCCCGTACAGAAAAACCCAACAACGCAAAATCATGACACTCTTCACTGGCCAGGCCCCGGACCGTAGCGGCTGCGAAAGGCCTGGCTGATGCTGAAGCGGCTGCTGATGGCCCCGCGATTCATGTGGCTGGCCAGCGCTTCCTCCAGCGCCGACTGAGTCACGGATGCATCTGCCGCTGCTGTCAGCCCGCTGTCTATTCCGAAGCTCGGCCTTCTGCTTACCGTCGAGGTCGCTGAAGCTGCTCCCCATGCTCGGCGTTCCGTCGCTGCCCTCGTGCGACACCGCCTTGCCCTTTCCACGGCTCGCCAGCTCGACGGCGCGACGCGGCGACATAGGACCGCTTGTCTTCTGGTTGCGAGGCCTATTTGCTCGAGGAAGATTCGCCCCCGAGCCCGCCGATGAGTCCGACATCTGTGACTGCAGCGTCGCGTCTTTACGGGAGCTCTGGTGACTTCCCTCTGCTACGACGCGGTTATCGCCTTTGAGTGTCGAGGCTAGATCCTGTCCGTCCGACGCCGGATGATACGGCTGGAAGGCCGGCTCCGAACCTTCCTCGCTATCGCCGTCGCCACCAGAGCCGCCGTACGGCTGGGCAGCTTCCGCCTGCTGGAAGCGGGGCGGCCGCCGGATGATGCGAGACTGGACAGGACTGGATCCCTCATCATCGTCATCATCATCATCGTCGTCATCGCCATCGTCATCGTCGGACGAGGTGGCCGTCGCCGGCCCTGCGGGTCCTGGCGTCACCGCACGCCGCTGTTCGACCGTAGCCGGCGGCGTCGGCGGTATCGGCAGCGAAGACAACCGCCTTCGATCCGCTGGGGGTACTGGGACGGGCGGCCTCCCGGAGGCGCCGCTGGCGTCTCGATGGCCGACGGTGTGGGTCGACGTGTTGTGAGACCCGGACTGGCGCCCAGAGCCGGTGAGAGGCGAAGTGACGCCTCCATCATGGCGCGGAATGGGAGGGTCGCGCTGGACAGACAAGGCCGACGTCGTCCGCGGATGGTCGGAGCCCGGGATGGGCGAGGGAGCGGCTGACCCCCTAGCGGCAGCCGTTGCCTTACGGACTTGAGCGCGAACCTGGGAGGCGTGCCGCTCCGTCAGAAAGGCCACCTGCTGAAGCAAAAAGTCGACGGGGACTTGAAAGCGAAGGGCCCTGTCGGGATGTCAGCATCACGGCCTCGCGCCCAGGGCATGAGAAAGGCGAACACCTGATGCCCTACCCGGTCGTCAGCAGCGCCTCTCAAAGGGGTATGGAGAAAGCTCACAGTCGACTTCTTTCTGTGAAGCTCCAGAGAGAATCTTCCAGAGGTCCTCGTCCCGTGCCGAGTCCCAGTGAACCTGAAGCTGGTCAGCCGGCTGCAAGTCGACTGTAGTGATAGTGGGGACGCACCTGCGGCGGATCGACGAATTCTCCACGCGGGATGGGCACCCGGACGTATACCGTGTACTTGGGATCTGCCATGGCGGCGTAAGAGAGCCTCCCGAGGCTGAGGCGGAGAGAGGAGCAACCGACGGCGAGGCAAGGCGGACGAGTCAGACTCGAGATAGACTCGGAAGCCGCCTTGCCTTCGCGCCTCTTACAAGCGCCTATCGATAGGGGAGAGTCCGTATTAGGTAACTACCTACCTACCTTTTTCTGTCGGATCTTCTCTTGTGCCGAACGCCGACGACGTCGCGGACACCATCAGAGCCTTATTCTCTTCTGTTCCAGTCCACCATCATGACGGGCTTTTGATCTCGAGCTGTTGGACGCAGAATTCACTCTTCATACTAATACGCGGGCACAACGGACATCAGAAACAAACCAAACAAGTACAGAACTCTTCGTGGAAACCGTTGCATCAAAACCTGCTTTCCCCTTACAGCACAGACTTGAGCATGTCTCAGCTAGCGGCCTCTGCCGGCGCTGACCAGCCTCTAGCCGACGGCAGGCCGTCACAAATATCCGAGCCGGGTCTTCAGAATCGAACTGGCTCCAGCAATAGCCCTTTTGTTAGGGGCGCTAGAGATAGCCCGGTCAAATGGCAGCTCCTGGACGCGCTCAGCTTGGAGCGTGCCGCGACACAGAACAAGCTCATCTTCCTCCACATCGGATATCGAGCCTGTCACTGTTGGTCATGCTCCTTCTCGCTGATCCTTTGTCGATAGCTCACTGTCTTCGGCAGTCAGCCACATCATGGCTCTCGAGTCTTTCTCAAGCCTTGAGTGCGCCGAGATGCTCAACGAGCACTTCGTTCCTATAATTGTCGACCGGGAAGAGCGTCCGGACATCGACACCATCTATATGAACTACGTCCAGGCCGTGTCCAATGTTGGAGGCTGGCCTCTCAACCTCTTTCTTACACCCGAGTTGGAGCCCGTCTTCGGGGGCACATTCTGGGCTGGCCCCGGCGCGACGCGGCGGATCGTGGCCGAGCACGAGGATGAGACACCCGACTTCCTCACAATTTTGAGAAAAGTCAGCGATATCTGGAGGGAACAGGAAGTGAGATGCCGCACGGAGGCGACCGAGGTCCTGAGCCAGCTAAGAGAATTCGCTGCCGAGGGCACCCTAGGCACCCGTGGCATTCCGGCCCAACCTTCTTCGGTCGTGCCGCCAGGGTGGCTGAATCCGGGCTTAACACACTCGGCCGTGATCCAAGAACGAGACGCCCCCGTGTCGAGCGAGCTGGATCTCGACCAGCTGGAGGAGGCTTACACGCACATTGCTGGCACATTCGATCCGGTCTATGGTGGCTTTGGACTTGCGCCCAAGTTCACGACGCCTCCGAAGCTGGCCTTTTTGCTGCATCTAAACAGCTATCCCAGCCCCGTGCAGGATGTGGTCGGTCGAGAGGAGTGCAGGCATGCGACGGAAATGGCACTTCACACGCTGCGCAAGATCCGTGATGGTGCTCTACGTGATCACGTCGGTGGTGGGGGCTTCGCTCGTTGCTCGGTCGCTCCGGACTGGAGCGTTCCCAACTTTGAGAAGCTTGTCGTCGATAATGCTCTACTACTCGACCTATATCTGGACGCTTGGCGTCTCTCTGGCGCCCGGAACGACAGCGAGTTTTTCGATGTTGTCGTCGAGCTCGTTGATTATCTGACATCGGCGCCCGTCGCCCTGACGAGTGGCGGCTTTCTATCTAGCGAAGCCGCCGACTCGTACTACAGGCGAGGCGACAATGAGATGAGGGAAGGGGCCTACTATCTTTGGACCAGACGCGAGTTTGATTCGGTCCTCGATGCCGTCGATCGGTACATCAGCCCGGTTGCTGCGATGCATTGGGACGTGCAGGAAGACGGAAACGTGGACGAGAAACATGACCCTAACGACGACTTTGTGAACCAAAACATCCTGAGGATCGTCAGGTCTCCCGACGAGATTGCCATGTTCTTCGGCATTTCGGTCGAGGCGGTGGAGCGGTACATTCGCATTGCCAAGTGCGAGCTGAAGTCACGTAGGGACAGAGAACGGCCTCGACCCGAGCTGGACGACAAGGTAGTCACCGGTTGGAACGGACTGGGGATCTCTGCCTTGGCTCGGGCGGCCACGGCTCTCCGGGACGTCGATCCGACATTGGCAGAGAGATGCCGGGCCATGGCTAGGGCCACGGTCGACTTTGTCAAGAGGAACCTATGGGACGGAGACGCGGGCGTGCTGTACAGGATCTGGAGGCTCGGTAGGGATACCGAGGGCTTTGCTGACGACTATGCCTATCTGATACTCGGTCTGCTGGATCTGCGCGACGCGACTGGCGATGACGGCCTCGTCGAGTTCGCCGTAACCCTTCAAGGTAAGCAGCGGGCCACGCTATCATCTTTGTTCGTCGTGGCCTAGAGCCGCTGACGGATAGGGCAGAGGCGCAAATCCGCCTCTTTCACGACCCCGCCGGAGCCTTCTTCTCCACGACGGGCACATGCCCGCACACCATCCTCCGCCTCAAGGACGGCATGGACACATCCCTCCCCTCGACCAACGCCGTCTCGGCCTCCAACCTCTTCCGTCTCGGCACCGACCGCTACTCGGCCCTCGCACGCGGCACCGTCAACGCCTTTGAAGCTGAGATACTGCAGCATCCCTGGCTGTTTCCGGGCCTCTTGGCTTCTGTCGTCACTGCTAGGCTGGGAATGGGCTCGAGAGCGGCCGATGGAGCGTAGGGAAACGATTGTTCCAACCCCCCTTCCCCTCCCCCCCCCCAAATTTTTTTTTCTCCGTGACTCTCTCTATTTGTCACTCTGAAACATCTTTATTGGTTTCGTTACCCCGTTCTTTATGCTCTATAGCCTTGGTTCTTGCAGTCGCCTGGTTATGACGATTCAGAACGCTGGAGCTTGCGGATCGGAGTCCTCTTGGGCCGGGCATTGAGTTCACGCCTTTTTTTATTATTTCATTTTTCTTTTTCTCTCTCCCTGGGATGAAGCGTGGATACCTACCAGAAGTTAGATGTTGTAGTCGACATCACCCGGCATCTCTATTTCACATGGGTGATGTCCTTGCGTGAAGGGAATCTTTGATTATCAGGGGTATCTATCCGACCACCATTACCAGCCCCCCTGAATGACCCCAAAACAGAAACCCCCCCCCCCCCCCTTCTCTGTTGCGCCAATCTCTCCCACTTCTAAGAACCCGCCACTTACAGGAGCTACTAGGCCTCAGGAGCGAGGGCTATCGCCCGACCCAGCCGTCCTGTTCATCAGGCCGCTGAAGAAGTTCTGCAGCTGCTCCGTGTCGTACTCCTTGGCCAGGCTGTCGATGGGGCTGGGAATGTCGGCGTCTTCCGGGGGGGAGGAGGAGGAGGCGACGCGGGCGTTGCGGTCCTGTGTCAAAGGGGGGAGGAAGGGGGGAGGTTTGGGTTTAGCTGTCTTGTGGCGAAAGACGCAGAGAATCGGATGAAGTGGGAAGGAATGGAAGGGGTGGAGAGGAGGGAGCGAATCGAGGGCAAGCAGAAATCGCAGTCGGATGATAAAACTCACCTTAAGCCGCTGCAGCATATCGTCTGCATCGACCTGGATGCCACCCATGTTAAACTGCACAGGCCCGATATGGTCATTGACGCTCTTCTCGTCAGCGCCGAGGTCCAGCCTCCGTGCCGCCGGCACGCTGTTGCCGTCCGCCGACTTATCCGGGAGCGGCGTCTTGGCCCTAAAGGCCTCGAGAATCTTGAGCTGACGCTCGAGGAAAGTCTGCGGGTCCTCGCTCTCGGTAGCGATGGCGGATCCGTCGTCCATTGCGCTCTCGACCACGGCCAAGCCGCCGCTGTTGGGGTCGCGACACCAGTGCTCGTACTGGGCAATGGCACTGGGATTGCGGGCCGGAACCCCACCGCCGTCCTCCCCATCCGCGACGCCGTCGTCTTCCATCGTCAGGGGCTTCGAGCCGGCCGGTAGCTTGATGTCCTCTTCCCAGCCGCGGGAGACGAGCTCGGCGTCAAAGGTGCCGCCGAGAATGCGGATCTTGCCCCACGAGTCCCAGTTGGGGGCCACGACGATCTTGTCGCGGTCGATGACGTTGTGCTTGAGCGGTTGACGCTTTAGGAGAGATGTGATGCCAAGGGTTGAGTGGAGGAGGACGGGGAGTTGCGAGGGGGTGTTTTGCGACGTGTAGATGAGAGAGGCACCATCTTGCGACTGGGTTAGCAGGGAAAAGACTGGTTTCCGAGAGGGGTTGCTTACGCCGCAGCAGGATTGTTCGTAGATATTGCAGAACTGTGTCAAAGTCTGGTTCTCGCCATCCCTTGCTCTTCTCAAGGAACTCCATTCTTTGCGCCTGCGCAGTCGCCGTTAGCCAGGACAACCTACGTCGCCAAGAAGGAATCCTCACGTTCTGACACACAACACACAGCGGTAGGCCAAGAGGGTCAGTCCACTCTCCCGGCCCGACAGGCAGCAAACCGTCTCCGTCGCCGGCCGTTCCCGTCGCCGTCGTGGTGCCGTCCAGGTTGACGGCGGCGCCGCCTCGACCCCTCTCTTTCCAAGAAGCCATGACGTTTTCCATCTCGTTGCGGGCCTCGGTGCTTGTTTGCCGCATGACTTGCTCCAAGACCTGGATCCAGCTCCAGAGTTGACGTAGCCATAGATGCGGCTGGGCCCAGTCGAGGAGCACGACGAGCGCTGTGTTGGGGATGGCTTCGGGAGTAAGTAAAGGGGAGACTAGTGGAGCGAACTCGGCCGACGGCTGCGACAAGAGGTAGAGGGAGACGCGGGCCAGGGTGTCTGTTGGAGCAGGTCAGTGACGCTCCGTAATTACGCGTGACGATACGCACCGTCTTGGTCGGCGTCGAGCACATCGTAGTAGGTGTAGCCTAAAGCAAAGCTGTTGGCCACAGGAGGGATTGTCTGCCTGTCGGAACTACGTTTCGACGGCGCCTCGTATAAGGAGTCGATGAAGTCTCGCTGCGATTCCGGGGTTCCGCCTATTTCCATGGCGTCAGCAGACGACGCGCCACTTTGAAGTCGACAGCCTGCAGAGTACCTAACACAAGTATGTTCTTGTCCGGCAGCTTCTTGCCGCTGGCGACAGATTCCAGCATCGTTGTCCATAGGTTTCGCTGGGGAACGCCATTGCGGCCGGCCGATTCGGTCGATCTGGACGTGTACGTGGAGCCTCGCTGGTTGCCGCCCGCCATGGCGGCAATATAGCGGCTCGCTGTCGCCGACGAGGAAGTGCTTCGCGCTGAAGCGTGATCGAACGAGGGCGGACGCGTCCTTGTGCGGCGTAGCGCGCTTCGCTGTCGAGGAGTCGTCTAATCAGGGCGACATGGCAGCGAGGACCGTCTATCGTAAGCAGAGAGTAAAGAAGAGCGTCTACCATTAGCAGCTGGTCTGTGACATGGCCGGTCTAGAAGACTCATCAATGACTTTGTCGTCGCCTTTGCAGCACCTCAGTGGGGCGGAAGCTTCCTAGACGTTGGCGTTCCGGCCTGCGGAGACATGTTGACCCGGGCCGTCAAGCCGCCGAAGCCATCGCCGGCTGCCGACTGAAGGGATCAACTCCGCTTCCTAAAGAAATTCGACAGACGGTCAATATGAACAAGATCAGGGCCATCCAGGCGCTCAACCAAAAAGAGATCGAGCAAGGAGTGCAAGTATTTCCGCGATCCGTACCGCCGACGCGCTCTGACCGAGAATGCAGCTCCCCGGACGCCTCCTGGCACACCGACTATCGTGACACGGCCTACGTCTACTTTGGCGGACTGCCGTACGAGATCTCCGAGGGCGATGTCATTACCATATTTTCTCAGTATGGTGAACCGGTCTTTCTGAAGCTCGCGCGCGACAAAGAGACGGGCAAGTCCAAGGGCTTCGGTTGGCTCAAATACCACGATCAGCGGAGCACCGACCTCGCTGTCGACAATCTTGGCGGCGCTGAGATTGGCGGCAGGCTCATCAGTGTCGATCACGCGCGATATAAGCCCCGAGACGATGAGGATCCGGACGAGTTTAAGGTCGGCTGGGAGGATATGAAGCGTAGGGAAGGCCGGCCCGTGTCCGATGACGAGAGCAGTGACGAAGACGACGACGACGAAGACGAAGAGAAGTCTCGGCCTCTACTACCGGAGGAAGAACAGCTCGCAGCTCTGGTGCGGGATCATGACGACGACGATCCCATGAAAACATACCTCATCGAGGAGAAAAAGAAACAAGTTGAAGACGCGAAACGTAGAGCCGACAAGAGGGAGCGAAGGCACAGGCATAGCCACCACCACTCATCTTACCGATCGAGGCGTGAAGACCCCCCCGTTGGAGACCGTGTCGGCCGACCTCGGAGAGACCACTCACCTCGAGATCTTGACCGACGACGTGATGATAGAGATGGACGTCGTGGAGACCTTGACGACTCAGGAGACCGTCAACGGCGCCATCGGCGGAAAGATCACGACGATGACCATGACGATGGCGAAATCAATGGGCGGAGACGCGACTCTAGAGATAGGGAGCGGCGCCACCAGCGGACAGGCCACGACGATTACGAGGACGACGACAAAGCGGATGGGCAGAGACATCGACTGCCCGAACCGCGGGGACGTGATGGATACTACTCGAAGGACCGTCACCACGGAAGAGATTGGCGTGAGCACGAGAGGCCATCTACGCGCTCGAGTAGAAGCCGTTCGCCACGGCCGCGTGGAGGCTAGGAGACGGACTGGTTTCGGTGAGGAATCATTGGACGGTTCGGGAATGTCATTGAAGCTTCAGCGATATCAGCAAACAATTGTTATACAACAACCCAAGCAAAAGCTAAGACCGGATCCCATGCAAGTTCACCACAACGCCTCCATGCAACGAAGCACGCCTTCTCCGCCCACCAAATGACCAGTGCCACCACCCACGTTTCCCGATTCACGTATTTCCTAGATAGCGTTTCCAGCCCTCCCTTACACAGTGCCGTCTGCCGTCGTCACCCTCGACCAGAACAAACTTTTCCCACCGGGCGTCCTGGCCAGCGCCGACGACGGCAAGGCTGTCGTCGCCGATCCAGCCGATGACGCCCTTGGGCGGCCTCGTCGTACCGAGCATGGTGCCCTCGTCGAAGGGGATGCCGCCGACCATGGCGCCATCGCCGGCCTCGAAATGGACCGAGGCGAAGGAGTAGACGTCGGAGAAGACGCGCGGCATGAGCGGGATCTTGCCTAGGATGCCCCATTTGCCGGCGTCGCCGTCCGGGCCCGGCTGTTGGTGCCGCCGGGCGTTGGGGACGTCGAAGATGTGGAGCGTGGACTTGTCGGACGTGCAGGCGAGCATGGCACCCGAGGGAGAAAACGCAAGGGAGAATACGGTGGCTGTGTCGATGCCGCGCCGCAGCTCAGCGACTCGGGCGCAGTTGCTGGTGGAGTAGACCCGGATGAGGGTGCCCGTCTCGCTGGCGCTGGCCAACAGCTCGCCATCGGAGCTGAGCTGGAGGGCCTTGAGGGCCGACGAGTGGGCTGGGATGATGCTGACGTTGCCCGTCGTCAGGTCGACGACCTGGACCTGGCCGGATGTTCGACCGGGGAAGGCGGCCTTGTTTCCGGCGAGGCAGCATAGCCCGAGAGAGTTGTCGGCCGTCTCGTAGACGTGGAGCAGCTCCGGAGGCTTCGCGAAAGCGTAGACACGCACGCTGGCCTGCAGTACTACGACGACGCGCTCGCGACCGAGCCTGATGCCGCGGATGGGGCTGAGCGCGGTGATGTCAAGGGCCACCTTGCCCTTCATATCATCCCATATTATAGCCTTGCGACTGATGTCAGACCCAAGGCGGCAGCGTGCTGATCTGTCCTCACCTTGTTCATGGCGAACTTGGGCGAACGACCGCCGCCGACGAGAGCCAGGTAATTGCTCTTGCCCATCATCTGCACGAGACCAATGCCAGCATTGAAATCTGTGATTCGTTCGTCAGCGCGGGGGACCGTCTTCGAGTCAGGGGAGGGCGCAAGGCGTCCAACCTCGCGAGGCCTTGAGAAGGCACGATTTGGTGTGAAATACTGAAGAGAGCACATGTCAGCAGGCGCGCGATGAAGGCCGACAAGCCGGAAGCTACTCGCCGCAGATTCCCGACTCGAGGCCGACAGCGAAGCAGCTGGAGTCATTATTGAAAGAGACGGAGAGCACCGTCGTGGGGTTAGACGACTCTATCGGCGGGCGGACGTTCATGGCTATAGTAAATAGTAGTCGATGATGCCAAGGGAGGGGAGAAAGAGGGCGAGACTGGAGAGAGAGAGAGAAAGGGGGGGAGAAGGAGGTCGTAGCCCGGTCAACGCTATGAAGCCGCGAGGATGCGCATGATCGGAAGACAGCCGGGCGGATAGCTGGACTGTGATGCGATGGGCTGCCGCGTCACCCGAAGCCCGGCCGGAGTGGAGCCTGAAGAATAGGCGCAAGGCAGGTCGAGAGCTAGATAGGCGAGTGATGATGATGGTAGCGGAAGACGACGCAAGAGCCGGTGAGGAATGATCTGGTGAAAGTCTCATTCGCCGTCATCGCGAGGCTTCGCCCTTATCGCATTCGCAGAACGGGCCGAGATGGCTCCCGGCATGAGCCACATGTGGCGCTCTGCATCATGCTGCAAGCTGACAATTGAGTCTTTTCGGGGGAGCTTCGGCACTAGCCACAGCGCGTTCGCTCGTCGTCGGACGAGTCTAGCCCAATCTGCTCAGGTGCAGCATTCTAGCAACAAGAAGTTGTTGTTGTGTCGAGCTCCCTGTCGACGTGGCGGCGGGAGAATGCGACTGTTGACCTGGACATACATATATGTGTATGTACATACAGTATGCGTGCATGTGTGTATAAAACGCGCCGCGGTGGCACGTCGCATGCGTGTGTTGTTGGCTTTCCCCTTTTTTTCTCGGCTGGTGGAGAAAGAGATGCAGCACATGCAACCTCGTGGCCTCAAGGTAGGTCCCCGGCCCGGCGCAGAGGCAGGGCGCCAGCCATAGGTAGTCAGGGTCGGTCGGCGTCGCGATGTCAGCCGGCTTCCCGAGAAACTACCGCCTGCCCCAGAACGGCTAGCCGTGGGAAAGAGAGGTACCGTCTGTACGGACTGGAAGTTGACACGGTTCATCTCCGTGTCATTTGCCTGCTTGTCAGGTTTACCGTCTTCTGAGATTCCGGGCATCGTGGAAATATCCTCCAAATATCCTCCACGTCGGAGCTCTACATATGATGAACCCCGTCTCAGCCATGCTTGACGAAGATGCAACGCAACGCGACTTTCACAGGTGACGTGTTGCACAGTGTCGCCCTACAACAGAGCCTTCGAAGTCTGGGTAGAAAGGAAAAGAAAGTGTTGCTTTCGACCGGCACTATCGGCGTAGGCAAACCTGTCAATGGCCAGGGCGCGAGATTAGCCCTGCCAGGCCAAGCACATCGGCCACGCCTTGGGGGCTCGGGCCTCATCATTACATGGACGACGCTGACCAGGGAGCGCCTTCACCGTGCCCAGCGCCTTTTCCGGCACGGTACGCTGCCCGGCACTCGACGGCACCCGGTCACCTGCTCCGAGGGTACTCGCTCCTCCGCCCTGAGCCTCATAATCGTCCAGGTACCTCACCGAGTACCACCGTCTCCCTTGCCCCTTTCCGCCCTCTCCACCACCCTTTTCCCTTACCTCTGCCTCCGACTCCCAGCCTTCTGCTGCTCCCGGTCAACTGCAACATCAATCACTCCCTCTCCCCCAGCCATCACCGTCTCCTGCCCAGCTTCGAGACGCCGCTCCGTCACCGCATCTCTCCTCTCCCTCTTTTCGCCCCAGACGCGGCCGTCGCTGCTCGAGCCATTCCTGCCACCATGTCGTCTCCAGCCGTACGTGTTTGCTTCCAGACACCTGCCTGCCCTTGGGGGAAGACTCGAGTCGCTGCCGGCCCGCTACTTGGAGCCTTGTCTTTGAATGGAGCTTGCTGATGCGTCTTGCTTGTGCAACAGAAGATGCTTCGCCGGAAGAAGAACGTCAAGAAGGGCATCCAGTTCTGCCTCATGGTCTGCGGCGCCTCGGGAACAGGTAACAGAGCCTTCAAATCTTTCTCCCTTTTTCCACTTAGCCGCCGATGCGCCTCTGCTACTTGGTCCTTTTTTCCACACACGCAACTAATCTTCCTTTCTCCAGGCCGCACCACGTTCGTCAACACGCTCTGCGGCAAGGACGTCCTCCAGCACAAGGACTCGGATGATGCCACCGATGCTCATGTCGAAGACGGCGTCAAGATCAAGCCTGTTACTGTCGGTGCGTCGTGGTTCTCGCCTTCCGTCGATGGCGCAGCGCCTTGTTCTAACCGCCTCACTTTTAAGAGCTTGAATTGGACGAGGAGGGAACGCGCATCTCTCTGACCATTGTCGACACCCCCGGATTCGGAGATCAGATTGACAATGAAGCCAGGTGAGCCCTCAAAGCCCCCTCATGTGACCAACCTTGTTCGTTCCCACTAACGGCTGTTGGGCCAGCTTCGCCGAGATCGTTGGCTATCTTGAGAGGCAATATGATGACATCTTGGCCGAGGAGTCTCGGATCAAGCGCAATCCCCGTTTCAGGGATAACCGAGTTCACGCCATGCTTTACTTCATCACGCCCACCGGCCACGGGTAGGTGTCTCGCTGTTACTGCTCCTCTCCGTTGGCGAGGGCTTACGTGCATCTAGGCTTCGGGAGCTTGACATTGAGCTGATGAAGCGCCTTGCGCCTCGCGTCAATGTCATCCCTGTCATCGGACGCTCCGATACATTGACGCCTGCGGAGCTGGCCGAGTCGAAGAAGCTGGTCATGGAGGACATTGAGCACTACCGAATTCCCGTCTACAACTTCCCCTACGACATCGAAGAGGATGACGAGGACACGGTCGAAGAGAACGCCGAGTTGCGAGGGCTCATGCCCTTCGCCATCGTCGGGTCCGAGGATGCCGTTGAGATTGGCGGCCGCAAGGTTCGAGCTCGCCAATACCCGTGGGGCGTGGTCGAGGTCGATAATCCCCGCCACTCGGATTTCCTGGCTATCCGATCGGCTCTCCTCCATAGCCACCTGGCTGACCTCAAGGAAATCACGCACGATTTCCTGTACGAAAACTACCGTACGGAAAAGCTGTCCAAGAGCGTCGATGGCGCCACTGGAAAGTGCGTTGATCCTTTCACCTCGTTGCCATCCACGGC
This sequence comes from Ophiocordyceps unilateralis, assembly GCA_001272575.2. NCBI lineage: Eukaryota > Fungi > Ascomycota > Sordariomycetes > Hypocreales > Ophiocordycipitaceae > Ophiocordyceps > Ophiocordyceps unilateralis. Next base: position 2,753 of record LAZP02000171.1, on the reverse strand, counting down.
GCTAATGACCCAAGCAGTGCCGACAGCTCGATGAACCCCGAGGACCTTGCCTCCCAATCCGTCCGCCTCAAGGAAGAACAGCTTCGACGAGAAGAGGAGAAGCTGCGTGAGATAGAGCTCAAGGTGCAGCGCGAAATCAATGAGAAGCGACAGGAACTCTTGGCCCGCGAGTCGCAACTCCGCGAGATTGAGGCCCGCATGCAGCGCGAAGCCACGCAGTCGACCACGCCGGCGCCCGAGGCCAACGGCGAAGCCGCTGAGTAGCGACCTCTCTCAGACGGTATGCTGCGGGGGGGCTTCGAGTCGTGCCCTGGACAGTACGACGTTGGTCTATGTATTGCTCTCGGCGTTGGTTCGCGTTCCCTTTCTTATGACTGGCGAGCGGAAAGAGAGTATTCCCCTGGCTGGAGCGAACTCGAATCGATTTTTTTTTTTTTTACTTTGTCCCCCCTTTCCGGCTTGCCCACCCCTTGGCAACCTTGCACAGGTGAGACGGCCATGGACTGTGAGGCGGCGTCTCGGGGTTTGGAAGCCGACGGAGCAGTAAGATTTGCTCCGTCGACGTTCCGGGGGGAGCCAGGCGGGGAGCTGCGTGAGGTGAGGCTCCGGTACGCAACTACCGGGATAGTGACTACAGACGCGGCGGAGGAGAGGCGGACCGGGGGCCCACGGCACGGCGACAAGGTGGTCTCTCGGCACAAGACAGCTCCGAGAGGCCCCGGTTTACGGTGTAGCAAGGGCTCAAATGTCTGCCGTCTGACCCTTGACACCGCGATATGCCGCTTATTTACCTGTATTCTTGTCGTCCCCGTCCTTTTAGCCTTGACGAGGACTTTTAATGCAAATATCGAATACTTTTTGTGTTGCTTGAGTTCGTTGGGCACTCCTTTACTGGCTTACCCGAGATTGACATGGTGTCAGACAATCAGCCACGGCTAGGGGACGCAAGGCTGCGCTGGGAAGTTGATGCCGGCTCTGGGGCTGCCTTGATTCAATCTAGGTACGTATAGTAGACTCGTGAAGGCGAGAGGAAGTAGAGATGAAACTAAACAAGACGAAAGGAGAGTTGCGGTCGGCGCGCTGCATCCCGCGAGCCCTAATGCTTGGTGCGTGACCATACGTGGACGGGCAATCGACAGGATTCCCCACAAACTCCTGGCTCACCAGCCGTAATCGTTTTCTGCAGAGTGCTACACCGAGCAGTCAGACGTCGCCGCTCACTCGGCCGGCTAGTTATTCGACTGGCCGTTGAGGATGCGAAGGATGGCGAGGAACAGGTTGATGATGTCGAGGTACAGGCTGATGGCGGCGGCAATCTCTTCCTCGACGTGGTGTTTTCGGATTACCAGTTGAGTGTCGACGAGGATATAGGCGCTGAAGATGAGAGCAGCGACACCGCCGTAGATGAGCTCGACGGTGGAGTTGTAGGGCAAGAAGACGGCGATGAGACCGAAGAGGAAGAGGCCCCAGATGGCACCGAAGAGGTAGGGCATCCACGAGGTGAAGTCGTACTTTGTCTGACAGGCGAAGGCGGTGAGGAAGATGAATATACCAGCAGTAAGAACGACGGCGTTGAGAACGATGGAGGTCTTGTAGAAGGAGACGATGACGGAGATGGTGTAGGCCTCGGCAAGGGTAAAGGCGGAGAGGAAGAGTAGGTTTGTCGGGTACGACTTGCGCTTCCAGTACGTCAGGCCCATGAAAACGAGGGATGCGATGAGCTGCGGACACTATGTCAGCAGGGCAAGATGGCCGAGCGCGGACAAGCGGGAGGGAAAGGAGAGGGACGGACGGAAATCCAGACGAGGGCTGGGTGGCGCTGAATCCACGACTTGTACGAGACGCTGAAGAAGGAGATTCCGCTGAGGCCGGCGGTAGCGAGGAGCTGGACGGTGAGGATGGTGTAGACTTTGCGGATGAACTGGTTGCGGATGTCGACGGTTGCTTCAGCAACAGAGCCGCCAAACTACACCCAGAAGGCCCGTCAGCGAGCAGACCCAAGACGAGAGAGAGTCGAGGGAAGGACACGGCACCTTGAAGTCATCCGGCAGGTTATCCTCGCTGGAGCGCGGCGGCCCAAACAGGCCCTGCGCCTCATCGCGGGCGGCGGCCGACGAGGACGCGGCGGCGTAGGCGGGAGGCGCGCGCGTATAGTCATCGTCTTCGGGTTCGTGCTGAGGTGCAGGCTGATACTTTGCGTTGGAAGAGGCCATTACGAAGCTTTTGGCTGAAGGTTTGGGGAAGAAGAGGGTTTGGAGGTGACGAGGTTGGAAGAGGACTTGTCGATGTGGCGATGTGAGTGAGGCTGACCTGTCGTCGTGGTCGTAGAACGGGGCCGAGGTCGGGCGGGCTGATGACATGGTGGGGCGGGGGGGATTAGTCATTCATGATGAGGCGGGTCGGGACGGGAGTTCCTCGGCGTCGAATTTGCTAAGAATAGTATCTGTTGTTTAATGTTTAAAGTTCCGCAATTCTGACTTGTACTGTCTCTGCCCCGGCTTTTCTTTCAAAATTCCTGATGGCATTACTGTACGAAAAGGTAGGCTATGGTAGAGTGATCAAGGGGCCCAATAGAAAGAAGACAGCGGGATACTCATAGAAGCCCGTCTGCCTCATTCCCGAACGGCGACACCCGATGACGAAGACGCAGTTGCAACAACAGTCAACGACAAGTGGGAAAAGCCTAGCCTAAATGAGAATACGACTACTTGCACAAAAAAAAGAGAAACATCAGCAGAGAAGAAAGTACAGAA
>LAZP02000170.1:0-35406 GCA_001272575.2 Ophiocordyceps unilateralis | reverse complement strand
TATATATATATATATATATTTTCCCCTCTAGATAGCATTTCGCCCAATGGTGATCATCTCCGCGATGCGAATACGCAGCCACCCTCCTTTTTCCTCCCTCTTCAACCCACGCATCATCACATCCATCACAAGGTTCACAAACCCGTATGGCGCGAATCAATGAGACGACCATTCGACCGGCGGACTGGCCGGCGGACCTCAACGGCGTACGGGCCTGTTTCAGCGCCTACATCGAGTGGCTAGGCGAGGACCTCACCTTTCAGGACTACGGCGGTGAATGGGACGGGCTGCCGGGGAAATACGCGCCGCCTGCGGGCGCCTTGCTACTGGCCGTCGACGGCGGTGACCGGATCCTCGGCTGTGTCGCCGTCCGACCGCTCGAGCTCGGTCCGGATTTGATCGGCGGCCGGCGTCGTGACCTTGGCGTCTGCGAGATGAAGCGGCTGTTCGTCTATCCCGAGGCTCGTGGCCGTGGCCTCTCTCGCCTCCTAGTCAGGCATGCTGTTCGGAAGGCCGAAGAGGCGGGCTACCATGAGATGCTGCTCGATACTTTGCCGCGGATGCATGTCGCAATCGGCCTGTATGCTTCTGAGGGCTTCGTCACGGCTGAGCCCTACTACCATAGTCCTCTTCCTGGCACTATCTATATGGCCAAGAGACTGGGCCGAGAGAACAAGTAAAAAAAAAACGTCTACCTACCTACCTACCATCTCGGCTCATATCCTGCTCGCAGAGGCCTCTTCCACCTCGTCTTGTCTTATACACGAGGACACGACCCGGCTGGCTAGTCAAAGCCCTACATATTGTCACAGAACCATGCTCCACGACACACAGCAATATTTACGACAATACGTGACAGTAATGGTAGTGCCTCGGGCACCATTTGGCAAGCGATATAACCAACTCGACCTGCAAACACCTCTCTTTCTTAGCCAATTCTCTCTCTCTCTCTCTCTCTCTCTCTCTCTCTCTCTCTCTCTCTCTTATTTTTCCTTTTTATTTCTATTTTCACAGCGGCAAGGGAATCTTTCTCTGGTCGTGTCCCAGCCACTTGGGCAGGTCTCTGCGATAGCCTCTGCTCTTCAAAAGGTCCTCTATGGCGCTCGACCATCTTACCAACTCATACTCCTGCCAGGCCGACTGCATGAGGCCGAGGCCGATGCCCATGCCGGACTCCTCGTGAACGCCAATGGGAAGCGTCATCATCGGGTAGCCTGCCTGAGCCGCGATCTGGTAGCTCTGGCCCGGCTCGAGCGGTACCAACAGGGCGCTGAGTTTGTAACCATTGTGCGTGAGGGCGTCGTCGATGCCTCTCCGGGTCATCGTCTGGGAATAGTTGAGCGCCTGATGATACGTCTCGTCCATGATGCCCGCTGTTGCAAAGGCGGCGTCGAAGCCGTCCTGGCCGGAGAAGAAGGCATCGTGGGTGCGCGGTATGCCGCCCTCGAGAAGGGTATGGTTAATGTTGTATTGGATAATGTCGGCCAGGCTGCGCATCGTGGTATTCTTCAGGTTCTTGAGGTAATCGTTGATGTTGCGGACGAAGTCGACCTTGACGTACGTGTACTCGGACCGGTTGGCCCAGTGACGGTTCGAGCCATAGTCCCAGTCCCAGCCGTGGGGGCTCACAATCTCCTTGTAGCCTGTGATCTCGGTCCCGTTGATGATTTCCGCCCCGGCACCCCTCAGTATCTCGACGACTCGGAGCAGAGCGCTACGCGTCTCGGCGTCGGTATGGACCCAAAAGCTCTTCCAAGGGATGCCGAATCTCGCTCTTCTCGTCGGCCTCCTCAACATATCCCTGGTTGTCAGATACTGCTGGAACCCCTTTCCCCGGTTCCAGGGGGGAACAGTCGTTCGATTGCATAGTTGCTTGGTCGCGCTGTCCTTGGGGTCGTGTCCATAAATGCCGTCGAGGGCGAGGACAGCGTCTCTGACGGTACGACCAAACGTTCCGACCGAGTCCTGGTTCAGAGACTCGGGGATTACACCGGACCTGGATGTGAGGCCGACGGTGGGCTTGAGGCCGACGATGCAGTTGCGCATGGCCGGGTTGATGACTAGGTAGCGAACGGTTTCAGCGTCATGTCCATGTCCATGTCCTTTAGGCATCGTCACGACTCACCGCTGCCGTCCGTCTCGGTCCCGATGGAAAAGGCGATGGCGTTGATGGCCACGCCGACAGCACTCCCGGTACTGCTGCCGCCCGGGTTCACCGTCATGTTGTAGGCGCTGTAGCACTGGCCGCCACGGGCCGAGTAGCCCTCGGAGTAGTTTGTGCTGCGCATGTCTGCCCACTCGCTCATGGCGGCCTTGCCGAGCAGGACGGCGCCCTTGGTGCGCAGCCGCTTGACGACGAAGGCATCCTCCGGCACCTTGCTATACTCTAGCGCCAAGCTGCCGGCCGCCGTACTCATCTCATCATCGGACGCGATGTTGTCTTTGATGATGAAGGGGATGCCGTGCAGCGGGCCGCGTGTCTTGTTTCTCAACCGCCGCTCCTTGTCGAGAGCCTCGGCTATCTTCTCTGCGTCTGGATTCAGCTCTATGACGGAGCTTGTTATTTCGTCGTCAGCCCACGTCCATGGCTATCGTCATAACATAAGAGGACTCACTTGGCGTAATTTCTCGTCTGCTCGATCCGATCAAGATAGCACTTGACCAGCTGCAGGGACGTGACCTTGCCTTGTTTCATCCAGGCCTGCATGTCACCGATAGTAGCCTCCTCGAGCTTCAGTCCCTGGCATCGAGCCATGGGCAGCTCCAACTTCTGGTTGCGGTGAACTTCAACAATGCCGGTAAAAGTGCCTCCACCGAGGACTTGTTGCTTGGCGAGCATCAAGCTCAGCCACAGCACGGCCTGCAACCTCATGACGAATACCGCAGGAGGAGAGAGAGAGAGAGGGGGGGGGGGGAAGGGGGGAGGAACAAAAACGAGCGTCGAAAGACGACAGCTGTGGCAAAAGGACACTTGTGAGAGTTGCGACAAGTCGGAAATGAAGTCTGGACAGGAGGGGCAGGCGGGCCGGGAAGAGGCAAGGGTTGGGAGAGGGAAGGGTCGGGAGAGCTTCTGAGAAGTAATAAAAGTGCCAGGGCTGCCCGTCCTTGGCAAGGTGAGGAGACTGGCTGAGAGCTGGATGGGAGCAGGGCCCAGTTCTTGGGTTCAACAAATTGCCATCACCACCGACTTTCCGCCTTTTCCACTCCGGCCTCGATAACCGGCGGGCGCCGATATACGCCGGGCCCAGAGCTTATTATCAACATGTTATGACCGAGAGAGCCCGCTCTTTAAATAGACGCATATGGACGCATGGTTTCTTGAGCGAAGGCGGTCAGTAAGCAACCCAAAACGGTATCCATCCTACGGGCGACCGCTACACCTGAAGAACGATTGGGCGCAAGTTTAAGGCCTGGGACAAGGTTTAAACAGCGGCAACTCACTGTGGTGGTGCAATTTCTGGCAAGTGATTTCCACGGTCCCAATGAAGAACCCGCCAAGGCAACCTTCTAGGCCTTCCAAGTGGATGAGCATTCTACCTCAGAATGTCTCCGTTAATCACGCCACCCGTGCCCTTTCTACATGTTGCGTCGACTGACACCAAGTCACTTCGGTCAGCTCTCAAAGTTGACCCCGACTCCCTGATTATTTATTTTCCCCTCCTAACTTCTCTCTCAGGGCATACTCGGCGACAAGTCGTAACAGACATCGATTGCTGAGAACGAGGTTGTGCTGGACAAGTGGCTTGGCCTGTGTGTGAGCGACCCAGTAGCTTTACCCAATGCCATGCCCATTCCACTGGCACTCGTAAAACTCGCACCAACCCTCTTTATTGATGGGAAATCAAGTACTTGCGCGCCCTTTCTCAGCTCCGTAGAGAGGGCTGCGGCCGGCCTATCCTCACTGGTAGGATGAATCTTGCTCCTTTACTACCTACATAGACCCCAGTAGCCGCACCTTATCAACTTTGCAGCTGGCCTAGCACGGAGACCGGGACCCAGTTATACACCAGACCATCATTAAACCTCGACAGGAGCTTCGTCAGGCTGTCCTCACACTTTGCGACTGATCGACCCGTCTCGACTTGGCCACTCATCATCTTTCTCTTGATCCCTTGAATCATCTGCTCGAAGGCAAGTAGGTGAGTATTTTTGCACAGTTGCGATGTGTAGCCTTTGAAATCAATCTGCTTCGCTTCGATGATCTTTAAGTTTTGACGTTGGAAGTACGTAGGGAGCGTGCGGACCCAGCTTCATGACGGGTGTCAGTAGCCGAACACATGATGCCAACCAAGGCTTCAACTACTTACTCTTGATTCATTCCTACAATCTTGCAGAGCGCTTGGATTTCTTGCTGAAACGTCTTTTCAGGTCCCAACGACGTCCTAGTGTTGGCAATATCTGCCTCCTCCCAGTAGATATACCCTTTGGGCCCTACGCACTGCTTAGCCAGCTGCAAATCAATGCTCCGAAAGGGCCGGAGGGGCGGCTCTACTTAGCATTTTCTTGACTTCTCCGATGAACTCGTCGACCTCGGTTGTGTGCAGAATGGCCATCCACATGCGAATGTGGACGACGTCGTACTGGCCTACGAGTGAAGGCGGAAGACGGCCTTTAGAGTCTAGCAAGCTGAGCGTGACGTTGGCGGGCCACAGGGACCGTGATGGGAACTGTTTGTCCGATATGTCGAATCCATGTAGTTGGACAGAAGGAGGAACGCTCCGAGAAAGATCCAGGAGCCAGACTCTAATGCGAAAACGGAGGTCATCAGCACCTGTGCGGTAATCGTACATTGGCGCTTCACACAGAACGTCAGACTCACGCAGTTCCGGTACCCAGCTCCGCAATCTTCATATCGTCCCGAATAGGGATATCGGGATGAAGGACATGACCCTGGTGCATTGTCCACAGAAGGTGCTGGGCATCGAGCCTTCAGAGCCATCGTCAAGTTTCGAGTCATTGTCAACTTAAGTCTGGAAAGGAGCCAACTTACCTGACCGACTCTATCACATTTCTATCGAGAACATAGGGGTCGGCCATTGTATTGCGTGTTCCGTGAAGCTAAACTTAGATAGGTGCTTGCTGGCAATGATTCCGCTACGATTCTCCTGACTACAGGAACAGGAGCAGCCATGGCCATATAGATATCTATCTACGGAACACACTGTCACGTCTCTTGCCGGCCTGCAGGAAATATCACAGTAATCGAGCGCGGACTTCCAGACTGACATGTCTTAGTGAGCCGTGAAGAAAAAACCTTGCCCCCAAGCAATATTTAGCAGACCGGTCTCCGCATAGGCAAGACCCATGGCAAAGAGTGTGGAGGCAATCTCGGCAGGAGAAGACAGCGATATCGTTCTTTTCGAATCTCAAATGCCGAGCTGGAACAGATTGTCACCACAAGATGCTTTGGACAGGAGCAATTACGCAATGTATTGAGTGCCTCATGACTCACGATATTGGCCTAGTCTACCCGCTCGTCCCTCGCGAGGAACGAGCGAGGTGGACTACGGGTAAGGTAGTATTGCGTGTCCGGCAGCATGTTGAATTTCTCACAACTCACTATTGGGATGGTAGAGATTTAATGTTTGTACTGACTTATACACTTGGAGTCGTCTGGAACAAGAGAGACGTTGAAAGGAGTTGTAAAGTTGTTGTCAGGGTGGGCTAGGGGTGAACCCACGGATGATCCAACAACCGACATCTGAGGGATCCGTGATCCCTGAGGGGAGGGCACAGACTCCCCCCTTTTGAGGTAATAGGATAACCTCGCTAGGATCATTGAATCGGCTATATTCGAGGCTTTGTTACAACGTCATGATACCTCGTGACGCCGGTGTCACAAGGGTCTCGAGCCTAGCCCGACCCCTTTAGGCTATATAGACCCTGCATCCCTCGCATAGCTATCGGAGATAGATCATCTTCACAACCATCTAAGCACATTTCTATATCGGCGACTCTAGCACGCATCTTCCACTACGCTCACGGTATATACAGATTCGCAGGAAGACGAAGACCGCATATCCGATCGGATTGTCGATTCAACGATGACGGATGATAGATGCAAAATGCGAGTTGAGGAAGAGTTTCAGCAATGCAGAGTCTCCACGTGACTGGAGGATATCAGATGACAGATGAGGGAGGGCCGACTTAACAGGGTGCAAGTAGAAGAATGACATACCTCTTGGGAGCTCCAAGACGCGGCTTACTCGCACACATCTCTCACGCATCACCAACCATCAGCATCATCCTCGGCTGGCCTCACCGCTCTCTTCCCCTCGCCGCAATCCATCGGCTCCATGTCGCCCTCGTCCTCCAAGCTTGCGGAAGATGCGCCGCCGCGGCCGTCGTCAAAGCCGCTCTCGGTCGATGCCTTTGTGTCACACCTGCACCGCTGTATCGAGACGCGGGCCGGCGCCGATGTGGTGCTGCTATTCCTTTGCTATGCCAGTCGACTCGGCGGCTCTGTTCTCGAGGCCCTCAGTCGGCCCATTCTCCGTCACTCGGCCCGCCGCTTCGTCGCCGCCGCCTTCAAGCTGCCGCCAGCCGCGACCGTGGTCCTGTCCTCGACGGCGCTGCAGCCGCCGCTGGCTGTCATGGCACTGCGCCTCGGCCGTCGTCTAAGGGCTCTATCTGCCATGCTCAGCGAGACCCGCACCATCGGTCGTCTCTGGGGTCTTCTGGGCTTATACTTCGTCGCCAAGCGCCGCGTGCTACGGTCGTGCGCGTGCGAGGCTCACGACGCCGAGGGCATTTTTGACGCTACGCTGGCGTACGCTCAGATCGCTTCGCTTGTTATCTTCCAGGCCGCCGAAAACGTGGCCTTTTTGTCGAGCAAGGCGATCCTGCCCTATCCGCCTGCCACCCAGGCCAGACTGGCGCTGCTGAGCGTCCGCGCCTGGGGTCTTTACGTCGGGATGGAGCTGGCTAGGCTACTCGTCGAGCGATCCCGAAGACCCTTGGCTGCCCGGGACGCAGAGTCGGTAGCGGGTTGGCGCAAGAGCTTCTGGCGGAACATGGCGTGGGCGCCTTTGACGGCCCACTGGGGGACTCCTAGCGGGTTGTTGCCGGACATGGCTGTGTCGCTACTGGCGGCCTATCCTGCGACCGGCTCCATGATAGATCTATGGCGGGAGACGGCCTGAGGGAGTGGATGGAAGGAAAGATGGACCGTTACGCTTTCAAGCCCAGAGGACGGCGAAAGAGCTTCAATTGTCACCATGTTTTCGTACGTCATCTGCAGCGTCCATGATACTCATTGCCAAAAACATGCGTTACTATGAACATCCCAAGTCGATTACACGCTTGAACACTGAAGTTTTCATGCCTTCCAGCGCCTTGAATGCACTTGGCATCGAACCGCGCTTCTCCAAACCCTCCTGCCTCATTCTGTTTGAGCACGGGGTGTTTTATTTTTTATTTTTTGGTTTGCTTTCAAAGTCTTCCTTCACACCACCATCTTTTGGCTAATCGCGCGCTTCATCATCTTCCTCGGAAGGCATGCGGAAATCCGTGACAAGCGGCAAGAGCTTGTCTTGCACCTCGGCAGTGCAGTGCTGTCGGACGACGAAAACGGCCTCGTCATCTGCCTGCATGATGCGCCGGACCATTACGTTGAGCTCGTCCCAAGCTACGACGCTGTCCATGTCCGGGTCCGAGACGCCAGCCGTAGCGCACACACAGTTCATCTCGAGCTCGAGTACGGCGCGGTACAGATGGCTGAGGTTGGCGCGGATCGAGCCTTGTTGCTCGCGGAAGACGCCTTCGTCGGTCCAGCTGTTGGAGTCCAGAACCTGCTCTAGCTGCCCGTACCACGAGACGCGGCCGATGATGTGAACGAGGCCAGCCCGCAGGTCGTTGCGCTCAATGACGGTTTGAAGAAGCTCCTGGGATTTCATTCCAGTCAGCCTTCATTCTTTGGCAGACCCAGCGAGCAGCAAGCCGCTGGTGGAGAGGTGTCAAGTGACAAGAGAAGGGATGGTACCGGAGTCAGGCTGCAGAAGCCAGCCCAGGCGGCAGCATAGTTGGGCTGAGCAGACATCAGACCGGCGATGGCCTCGCGGCATGACGCAAGCATAGCCTGAGCTTCGTCGTCTTCGGATTGCTCGCCCTGCTTGTTGCTCATAGAGCCCCTGGTGACAGCCAGCATCAGGTCGGCGCGCTCTTCGTCGGAGCAGCCGCGAAGAGGCTTATCCCGACGGTCCTGCTTGAGCAGCTTGGGCAGCTGTTTCGAGACGATGGACTCATAGGCCAAGGTGAGAGAACTCGAGGTCTCGTCATCGCGCAGGGCGTTGTAACTCTCGGTCCAAAGGTCACTCGGCGCCGATTCGGCCGGAGTCGGGTCAACGGTAGCAACCTCCTTGCGACCTCCCCTCATCTTTGCCGACAAAGCCGAGGCGGACATGGTGATGGAGCCTCGCTTCCTGTTGCGGGCCGCGGCAGGGGGTGGGACATGGTCCTCCCCTGCCGGAGCATCGCCGCCACCGCTGTCCTTGTTCTCATAGTAATCGTCTGGGAGCAGGCCGCCCCGGCTGTTGGTGGCCTTTAAGCCGCCGCTGCCGCTCCGAAAGCGATCGACGAACTTGCCGATGACGCTGGACCGACGGCCCTGGTACGGCTCCGGCGGCGGCGCCTGATGCTGGAACTGTTCGGCGGCGACGGTGCTCATGGTCTTGAGGCTCGGCAATGGTTCAAGGGGGAGGTGGTAGGTCTGCTTGACGTTGATGAGGTGACGGACTCTAAACCTAGAGAGGTGAGGACTTGGGAGAACAGGAGACAAATTATAGCAGCCCGGCGCAGGCCTCTGATTTCTGCATCCGGCTGTTTTGGGTCTCTTACACACGAGCTCGTCCTAAGCGGTGCCGTTGGCTTGATAATGATGGGCAGTCCAAAGTCCAGCCCGTGCGCCGGCCCGGCCGCTACATATCGACGACGGTCAGGGTGCACGTCTTTTTTTTTTTTTTGGGGGGGGGTGGGGGGGGTAGGGGGGGTCTTTGCGCGGACCATTCTCTTCCTATCCCATCTCGTTTCCCTTCAACCGCTCAATGGTGGTGTTTTATTGTCAGCTGGACTCCATCGCTCACGGCATGGAGAAGCACGACCGTCAAGACTGGAAATTGCCATGGTCGCCTGGTCGTCAGCCGGGCAGGGAATTAGCAGCGTCGCGCCGTCGTCCGGCTGCTCCGCATCGGGCTCGTTGGAACTGCCGTAGGGCTGGTCGACCAAAGCTTAATGCTTTCGGTTCCACGCTCAAGACATGCTCCGTCGAGGCTACTTTTTCTCGTCGCCAGTCCTTTTTTTTCTCTCTCCTTTTCTTCTTCCCCACTAGGCTGGTTGGAATGAGATGGGATGCGGAGAAGCTGGCAAGATGTCATGCTCAAGGGGGGGGAAATGAGATAGAATGACGAACTGAACCTTTTACCCTCAATCTGAAAATATATTCCAACTGCTTCACCCAAGCCAGACAATACCGCTTGAAATACGTAGACTGGCCACCAGGTCACTCAGAGACATTCCAGGCTCCCACGAGAGAGACGAACACCCGCAAAGAAGGTAACGTGCCGTTGTCTGACTTGACTGCTGGTGGCTGTTATGCGGCATGCCGCAATGATGCCGATTTGTGGAATGCACTCGGCGGTGTCAGATTACTGCAAAAAAAAAAAAAAAAGCCTGTTCCCAGAGGCCAATCACAGATGTAAATGTGATTGATTGTCTCAGGATTATGGTTTGAGCTTGAGCGTATGTCTGTACTAGATTGCTGTCGTGAATGTGTTGCGTCATGAGGCTGGAGACAACAGGGCTTAGTCCGGTCGTACCATACGATCATACGCGATTTTCCTGTTACGGTTTTTCATTTGCACTCAATTGCGGACCGATCGTTAGCTGCGACTGTACTACCCGGGCTAGCAGGCGAGGGACGGCGGCATTTCACCAACTTCATGTTACGGCTGGTAGTCATCTTCCATGTTATGTTATCTAACTGGTTTATCAATTGTCAATGGGCCATACGTCTCTGCTTAGTACCCAGTCGGGCATTTCTAGATGGCTTCCCTTCCGTCTTCTCCCTTTCTCTTGCCAATCCGCCTCCCCGTTTCGGAATGTCTCTCACAGGTCTTTAAAGAGTTTTGGTGACGTAACACGGCGCAAACCTGCCAACTAATGACCTACCTACCTATTCTCGGGACAGGGGACGGGAGTCGGGACGACCATCTACGTATGTATATAGTAGCCGAGAAACGGCTGCCGACTGCTAAAACGGCCACGGCCGTCCATATAAGAGACGCTCGTCGATGCAAAATCTTCGTGCTCAAGTTGCAACTGAGCAGCCCGAGACTAAAAAAACATCATGCTCAACGTCAAGGGCCCTGAACTTCGGTGGCCAAACATCGCTTTATCGGCATCTGCACGACTTCACCACTCCTCCTTCCTTCCCCGTCTAACCCACTTTCCCGTTGGGTAATTTCCACGGCAGGAGCAACACGGCCCGACTGAAATTTCTTCCTCGCCTTGTCTGCATTGCTTCTTTCGTCTTCTCTCTCTTTCTTTGTTCAACCTCCGTCTTCCGTTCTCCATACCTCTCCCCATATCCGTCAACCAGGAAAAAGGGAAAATCGTACCGTTCAAAGAACCTCGACGACCGCTTTCTTAGTGCTCGTTTGCACCCTCGTTCTTTGCTCTACGCAACGATAGAATCGACCTTGGTTCATCCTCTCGCCATGGCTTCATCAGCCACACACCCGCTCATCCTTGCCGTCCTCCTGGCTTCGCCTCTCGCCCAGGCCGTCTCAGTCTCCTCTCTCGCACCCTTCAACAACATCACGGGCGTGTCATGGAGCACCTCGCCAGCCACCCTGAGCACCTGCGACCCTGCTGCCTTTTCCTACGACCTCAGCCTCGACGCCGCCGACTGGCGTCAGTGCGCCGCGCTCCATAGCCAGTGGACGACGGAAAAGGGCTACTTTCGGGTCGCCAGGCCCGATCGCGGCGCCTATGTGCCCATCCTGAGCGAGACGGACTGCTCCCTCGCCGTCGAGCCCCTCGGTCCCCTCTACGGCCCTTACATCATCGGAAATAAGGATATCGAGGATATCCTGTTCAAGAGCTTGCATGACTTTTCGCGCGGCACTCTGCTGGCCGTCAATGGGACCGTCAGCTGCGACGCTGGTAATGGGGGCCGCGCCCCCTTGGCTTGGAAGATTTCCAAGTCTGCCGGCCCAGCCCCCCCTCGGACTGCCGGCTTGGCGAAGCGCGTTGCCGTCTCTATTCGGGCTTAACTCTTTCTCTCATGTCTCGCTTGTGAAACGAAAGGTTATCAGGGAGAGCAAACTGGGGCGACCTATATGCGGCACAAGGCCAGGAGCAGAACTGCTTGGGTCACTGTTCACTTCTTAATTGTGTTATTTAGACCCGTCTTCACTTCTGAAGTGTACTATTTAGGCCTTTGTCCACCTCTAGAGTGTACATGTACTGTTTAGGCCCCGCCCGTCTCCCCGAGCATGATGTCTCTCACAATTCCTCATGGCGCTCTCCAGTGGCGCTGCTGGGTATCACTGTATCTAGGCTCGCAATAAAGGGAGGCAAAAGTCAGAAATCCTCCTCTCGCCCTCGTCAGTATCATGTTGCCAGCACATGAGTCGTCAACGGGGGGGCGCATGCATCGCAAGCCTGTCCGCCGCAGGCCGTGTCTGGTCAGATGATCCTCGTCGAGGTCCATCAAACATCAGTCATGGGACTATCATAGTCGTCAACGATGAGCATCATATCTGGGATGTCAAAGTCGTCGACGACTTGCATCCGCGAACCGTTTCGCGACTTGAGAGTTTCCCGGAGCATTCGACGCCGTGCAATCGCGCCGCCACAAACCCCGTGCGAATGACGGGGCGACCATTTGATGGCGCTGAATCTATTCTTGCAATCGTCAAGCGAGCGACTGAGCTTCTCGGGAGTTCGGATGGCTTCGTAGATGGCCTCCATCTCGCCACCTTTCTTATTCTGCCGATACTGCAAGTTCGATTTGAGCTTGGCCACCTCCTCTGAGTGCGCCTTCTGTTGGGCGCGGCAAGACTCTTGCATTATCCTGAGCGCGAGCTGTTCCCTTCTCAGCTCGCGTTGAATCTCGTCCTTTTTCTTTTCGGACGTGGTGAGCTTCTCCGTCTCGCCTTTGCACGCGCCTTCGAGGGCTTCGACCTGTTTGGCCGCCGACACCCTTGTGTCTCTCCAGTTCGCCTTTAGTTGTGCCGTTATACACTCGAACTCGGCGATTCGTGCCTGGGTTTGTGTGTTTTGGTCCTCCGCTTGTTTCTCCACCTCGGCGAGGCGGGCCTGAGCCTTTTCATTTTGGGACTCGAGATCGACGATGCGGGCCTTTGCTTTTTCAAGGTTCCTCTCGCTGTCCCTGAGGTCCTCTTCAGCCACTAGCCGGGCTGAGCGCTCCATCGTGTAGCAGTTGTGCATTTCTCTTCTATATTTCTCTCTCTCTTTTTGGAGTCCGGAAGCAAAGTCTGAGACTCTTTCGCACGTTCGGGAGAGCTTAGTGCATCGGTTGTGTAACATAGAATGGGCCGGCATCCGGTTTCCGGCCCCAGCTGGCCGTTCAGCAGCGCGCCTTGGCTTGAGTGGCGGCGGCGGCGGTTCCAACCAAGCGAGTGACCGCTTGAGAAGCTTGACCATGGGAGACTTGAGATAGTTGTCGATGAGTGACTTGAGATACTTGCGCTCCCTGAGGCAGTAGAAAAAAGTAATCGAAATAAGCGAACCGACCACAAGGGTGAGGGTGAGTTCGACGAGGACGTGGAAGGTGAAGTTGAGGGACATGAGGAAAAATCCCCAGATGGTTTTGATGAGGGCCGTCTCCTCCATCTCGAAAGCCATTTCGGCTGTTTCCAATGTCTCGTTGAACATTTCGGTTTTTCTCTACAATCTTTGATTGATAGATGAGGGTTGTTAAAGAGTTGATTTGAGTGCGATATTTGCTCTTCTGAGCTGGCGATGAAATGTGTTGTGGCAAAGAGGTGGTAGTTAAGTTGGGCTTGGTGAAAAGTGAGGTTGGGAGTGAAAAATTTGACGAGGCAGGGCAGGTTCAGTGAATCCAGGTAGACGTGTGCGCTGCTGAATTACGCGGCCCCTGGCCAACTGCCACGGCTGCCGCCGGCCCGAGTGACTGTTCAGATATGGGAGGGGCTGGTTTTGTTTGCCTTCATAACGTCTGAAACGTGCATACATGGGATGAAGTATATCAACGTAGTTCACTTATCGGGACAAAGCGTGATGATTGGCAGAGCAGCGCAATAATGCAGTGAGTCGATGATATCAGAGGTGAGGGAGGCCTAGCTGTCAACGTTGATTGCCGTCTGCCTTTTTCTCGAGTATTCGTACGAGACTATGATGTTGCATCGTCATACAATCACCCCACATCTCTCTCATAGATCCGTATAGGCTTGATACTCGCAAAAGTGTATTAGCCGCCAGGACGACACTCCCGAAGTGACAGGTGAGGTTATCTCGACGCGCCGGTGGGTATGCACGTGATCTCGCGCACAACGGCACTACGGGGATTTCGAACCACTCAAAGGCTCCGCTTCTGGGCTCGGCGCTGCAGCCACTCGCTTGGCCTGCATGATGAGAGGGGCAGAGGGAACCGAGGCGTGGAGGGGGCCAGGGCAGAACGAAAGCCAGTGGCGCAAACGCGGCGGCGGACGAGCCAAAGGATTTTCTTGCGGGCAGGAAGAATAGATAGCACCATCAAACAGGAACCATAATTAATATGACTTGTTTCGGCTTTTAATGTATCTCTTTTAATGTATCTGTCGGATCCGGTTTGTACGATGAACACGGCTCGCCGCGTCGTTCGTCGTCATCGGTCGGCCCTCAGATGAGGGTTGACGGTTGAGGCTAGGCGGTGGACGGCGGCAGAATTGCTGTAGATGTGTGCACGGGCTATGTGTTTGCAACTGGCTCTATTCGCACCTGGTGGGCAGCTGCACCTGACCTCAATCAACCCTGACGGATGACTCTGCATGTCAGCTTGACAACGGGGAGAATGAGGCAGACTAGATGTATTAACCGTCGAGACGGAACGAACTCGTCAGGGACGGCAGAGAATAGCCTTGGCCGGGGCCAGGGGTTTCTGCCTTCCGGAGCCGAAGACCGGGGGGAGGGGGGAAGGGGGGAACATGGACGAGTCAAGAGCTGCAGTGAGACCAGAAGGTGAGTCACCACCAGGAGCGGTCCGTCTCTGAGAGCTGCATCACGGTACATGACGGTATCTGCCTACCTACCCAGGTAAGCAAGGTAAGCCCAGTCCGCGCAGTCCGCGCAGGGCCAGCCAGACTATCGGTGAAGACAGACATGGACGGTCGGATCAGGCGCTTGTCCTTCCATCAACTCCAATCTGCGTCTGGCGGAAAGGGACATAGTTGGAGATGAATGTGACTGCAAGAGGGAGGGCGTCTCGGGCTGCACCGCATCACACCCAAGCGTTTTTGAGTTTCGGGGCGCAACCTCAGCAAGGTTTCGGCCTGCGCCAGCCATGCGTCGACGGCACGATGCGAGGTCGCGACCTACATATGTACATATATGCAATGTTGGGCGATTCATTTGGGCCTCATATGGTAGTGGGAACCAGCCAACGGGCCTCGACCCTTTCGTGTGCATCCGAGCGTGCATGCAGAAGTCATCGCTTATATGTGTATTTTTATCCGTACAACAACGTCACGTCGGGATAACCCATCCGCAAATAACCAGATGTCGACGCCGCCGACACGAATGGGCGGCGTCGATATAAATACCAACACTGTACAGTACATATGCATGGCGTCAGCTGGGCCTTGACTGGGAATCTCCCCTCCACCCCTGCTTTCCCCTCGCTTTTCCCTTCGGCTGCCAATGTATAGGGTCGGGTCGATGTGGCTCGCGGGGAAGTGGAAACGTGCAGCAGACGGCTGGTCGGAGGATTACCGTTGCGAGACACTGTGCAGCCTTAAATGTATCGTGGCGGATGCAGCGAGACGGCCGTCGCAGCAGTTCGTCGGTGGCGCAGACGGGCTCTTGGCATTGCAGGCAGCAAAGAACACAACACCAACAGCTTCCTACCCACCTCCCTACCTAGCTAGCTAGGTACCCGGAGAGGATTCGACGGGAAGAGAGATGCAGGTTACTACGAACGACCCTTGGAGAATTAATGTGAGGTAGTTAGGCGCCGACGCTAAAAACAAGCGCGTCGCATTTCCCCATCGGGGAGAGAAAAAGCCACCAACTGTCGGGGGCCATGGAGAGGACCGCGCTGTTTCGGACGGGGGAAGCCGCATTTGTTTCGACGAACCGGACGAACCACCAGGGGAAGCAGGAAAAAAAAAATTGCGGGTGCACCCATGCAAGTAAAGTTGGTACATACCTATACACATCGATTATGCAGAAATTTATACAGGAATGAAAGAAAGCCTTGTTAAGCAACAGAGGAGCGCCTCACGACGACGCCAGCGAAACTCTTATCCCCGAGTCCCCGAAGGCATCGCGAAGTGGCCGAATTCAGCATTGGCACCGAGACAACAACAACAGGAGAAAAAAAAAAAGAAAGGAACCGGTAGGGCAGACAGGGGGTGGAGGCGAATCAGCTCGTCCTTGCATCTGTAGGACAAGACAAGGTCTATATTTGCATCGCTGCACTTCTAGGTCATCATAGCTGGTGCCGGCAGCCCAGGCAGCCGAGTATCACCGCCAATGTGCACCGCCGCGGACCTGCCCAGGACTTGGAACATGAGCACAGTATTAATATTCGTTCATAATTTCATTCATATTGTATTTTGTTGATCCCCCCCCCCCCCTCTCGTCTCATGATCATCCTCCCGACGGCTCTCCCCACGACCCTCCCCAGCTCCCTACCTACCTACCTACCTACCCACCTACCACCTTCTCCCTAATTTACCTTAGTATTGCAGTGGCTGCACCTAGAGTGCAAGATTAAAGACCCAACACTCCAACCTACCTCCCCGATTCCTTTGCCTCTCCCCGCGTGATGCTGCTCACCCTCTGCATGCCCTGAAACGCCTTTTCTCGTGCTCCTGCAAGTCCGAGCTCGTGCTCCCGTCTTCCCCCACGAGGGCAGGCTTCCCTTTTCGCTCATCTGCGTCTTCTCCCCTGTCATCTGCCTGTTTGTCGTCCCCGACTTTATCCGCCTTTGTCCGTCCACGGGCCCGCACTCAGACTACATACATCAACCCGCCCCCCCCTCCCGAGCATCTTCTCGTCCCACAGGGCTTCGAGCCGTCATCGAGTCAAACGCCTGCAGTTCGCCCTCGCCTTACCTCGACAGGCCATCTATCCCTTTTCGTCTGCGAAAGCTCACACAAAGCTCGCTCTAACCCCTCGACGACCTGCCTCGCCTTTTCTCGCAGCGACCGTCAGCAAGCCGTCGATTCATGACCTTGATGCACTGTTCCGGCCGGCATACGCCAGCCGCCTCCATGGCCACCACCGCCTCGCCCTTACCCGTCCGCCAGTCATCGACGTCTTCGTCATGTTCGCCCTCGCCCTCCTTCTTTCAGCTACCGAACAAGAAACGCCGACAGAACCGCCCCATCGAGCACGATGACGATGTGAGCGAGCAGACGGCTGTGCTCCAGGAGGAGGCGTCCCTGCGGACCCAAGCTCTCGTTTACCTCGACGACTTCCTGCATAACTCCAAGTGGACCGACCAGCTAGATCAGATTGCCATCGTCCAGGAGGCCGTGCCCACCATGCCCGAGCTCAACTCATATGGGGACATGGACGAAAAGGAAGGGACTCGCGTCTGCCGCCGCCTCTTCAAGGCCGTGGTCGTCTGGGACGAGCTGGGTCACAATCTGTGGAGGACGCTCAGGGCTGCTTCGGAGCAGAGGAAGTTAGTCCAGCGGCAGTTCGAGGGGTCGCTCAAGGCAACGAGCGGCGACATGTTCCATCCGGCCGCCTTCACATCGCGCCGCCGCCCATCCCGCCGCTCTTCCGAGGACTCGTACGATTCGGCCTTTTCTCAGCTGTCACTCGAGTCGACACGCGAATCAACCTTGTCCTCGGCCGACGGAAAGCGACGCCTCAGAATGTCCAAGAAGCTCTCCATCTCGTCTACCTCGTCATCGCAGAGGTCCTCGTCCGAGCTGGAGTCTGCCGCCCTCGAGTGTCAAGCATCCTCAGACTCGAGCCGCCATTCGCACCAAGATTCAGTCGCCGACCAGAGCCACATGTTGGACGCCACAAGCAGGGTCGACGCCCCGTTGCCACCGCCACCCAAGATCCACTGGCCAGCAGCCATGAAAAGGACCTTGGGAGTTTTTGGGGACGGCCGAACTGGCCCGGCGACGGCGACCTCGATGAGGCAGCGCAGCCACTCCAGTCACTCTAGCCACCCACGCCCAGAGGCTACGAGATCGGCAGTTGTCGCCAGCAACTTTTTCTAAAGGTCCAAAGGTGGAGGAGGGGTTTGAACTTACGATGATGGTCAAGATGTCCTTGGCCCGAGCTTCGATGGATCACTATCTGTTCTCAGGAGGCGTTTGGTATCCCTCTTCCGTATACCTGTGCCCTGCGGCGATACAAATACCCTAGCCAGTTGAGCTGGAAAGACAACTGGCAGCTCCGCTCTGCTTTTGAAGCTGGGCCCAGAGCCAAATCTAAATGTAATTACGCGGAAGATGAGTCAACGGCGGCGGCCTCTCTACCACTACCCACCTACCTGGTACCTACCTAGCTAGCTAGCTGGTACCTACCATAGGCAGGCAGAGGTAGATCGGGGGAATGTATCTGCGTGGCACCGTCGTGTTAGAGCCTCCTCACTAGGCCACGTACTTGGGTGGGGCAAAGGTTGGGCTCGACGTGTTTGCTTCCCTCGATGCAAAGCATCACCTCTTTTGTCGGCTGACGATGAATGGCCAAAGGCCCGTACTTGCACCCAACTTCATACCTGCTTTGTGGCAGTATTCACCTAGGTAGTCTTCGCACTCTGCTGTCTTTAGGCGGGAGGTGTGAAGTCGGGCCTGCTTTCTATTGACCATCGGAACAATAGCGCCTTAGTCAGCCAGCACCCACCCGGGACGCGAAAAAAGCCAAGGCGCAACAGCTTCACCTTCCCTCCTGGCTTCCTTCATCGCAGCCTCATTTCGCCTCGATACCTCCGCTATCCTCGCCCGCCTCCCCATCTCTTCCAAACCTTGTATGAGAGCTCTCTTAAGAGACTGACTGCCCTTAATTTACTTTATTTCTCACTCGCGACATCGCGTGTTCCTGCCGCTCTTTCTCTCGGCGGTTACGATTTCTCCGCTCCTTTCTTCGACCTCCGTGCCTCAGACTGTCGACGCGTCCTTCATCGCCGCGCGTCGAGGCATGACGCGGCTATCAGACTCCTGAATCTAGTCTGGTCGTTGTCATGGCGGCCGCAGACGTCGACATCGGCTACGTCGCCGGTCATCTCGGCCTCGACCAGCCTGTTCTGGCAACCCTGACGACCGAGCCCACCGTCGAACTTGTCTCCGCCCTGCTTCAGGCTGTCGCCTCAAAAGCGCAAGAGTTCGAAGCCCTCTATACCAGCAAGCTCCAGACCGATATCGAGCTCGAGAATGCCGTCCGCAGCGCCGAGACGCGGTCCCAGACCGCCAAGGCGACTACTGAAAATGCACTCAAGGAGGTGCAGGATGCCAGGCAGAGACTGAAGGATGAGGGCGAGTGCCGAAAAGCGCCCCAATCTCTCTGTGCTTCACCGCGCTAACCTATACACTGCAGAAACGAAACGCCAGACGGCCGAGAACGAGCTACAGGTCCTCAGAGCCAAGTGCAGCGACCATGGAGCTGAGATCAAGGCTCTCACCGAAAAGATCAATACCCTACAGTCGTCGCATAGCACCAATCTCAGCATCATCGAGTCCAACTCGAAGCGTGACCAGACCGTCGTTGACGAGCTGGCCAAGCAGCACCAGCGTAACGTCGAACTCGCGCGACAAAACGCCGCCTTACAGGAATCGGAGCAACGTGCCAAGGGTCAGCTCTATAGTGCCAAGTACCGCGAAGAATCACTCAAGCAGCAACTCGATCTGACTCGCAGCAACACCGAGTGGCTTGAGGGTGAGCTCAAGACGAAGAGTGAAGAGGCTCTCAAGCACAGGAAGGAGAAGGGCGCCCGCATCGCTCAGCTGCAGCAGGAGAGCGATGATGCCCGATCTCAGGCTGATTCCCTCCGGCGATCGGAACAGCAGCTCCGCGAACGCCTCGAGGCCATGCAGGCCAAGGCTGACGAGGCCCTCGTCAAGCTGCAGAAGCAGGAGGCCAACTTCTCCACAACCGTCGATAGCTACAAGCAGGAACTTGAGAACCAACGCCGCCTCGTGGACATGTCCGACCAGCTGAGCAAGAAGCATCAAGAGCGCGTTAGGGACCTTGAGGCGGAGAGGGATCGTCTTCGAGACAACTATGAAAACGAAATCCGCCGCATCCGCCGTGAGCTGGAGCAGGAGAGGCAGAATTCGTCTGCCATGGAGGACAAGATTCGCCAGCTCGAGTCCGATCTCGACGAGGTACGCGCCCGCATGGACAGAGGACCTCAGCCCGGCTCGCAGCCGCAGACGCCCCGGGCCAACGGTTCCCTCCTTGGTCGTGCTGCCTCGCCCTTCGGCACCCCAGCATCAGTTCGCAACAAAGCCATAACCGCCACGCAGGCCCTGGAGCAGGTATTCCAGCTCAAGGGCCAGCTCGCCAGCGAAAAGAGACGGAACCAGCAGCTTTCCGAGGAGGTTGACGGCATGATGGCGGCCATGGAGGCCAAGACGCCCGAGCTCCATGAGTTGCAGTCCGAAAACCACACCCTCCGTGCCGAGATCGCCCACATGTCCGAGCTGTGTCAGAACAGCTTCGAGGAGCGCGACACGGCCAAGAAGGCCGCGCGGAAAGCCGAAAACGCTTTGGCCAGTGCCCAGTCTGAGGCTAAAATCTTCAAGACGCAGTTGCGTGACCTGGGAACGCAAATTCAAATGCTCGTCTTCAGCGTTTATGCTCTCGAGAAGGGCGAGGATCAGCTTACCGACGAGGAAAAGTTCCGCCTTGAGCAGCTAGCCAAGGGCGAGATCTCAGAGGAGGCCCTTGCTGACCTGTCTGAAACGCACCGATTCATCACCCACAAGTTCGTCGTATTCAAAGACATTCAGACGTTGCAAACCAAGAATGAGGAGTTGCTTCGCATCACTCGCGAGCTGGCCAACCAGCTAGAGAGCGAGGAAGCTCTTGCGGCCAGGCACCAAGCCAAGTTGGACCACGACGAGGTGCAGAAGCTGAAGCAGGATATCGAGCACATGACCGAGGAGATTACGTCTCTCAGGAACACCATGGAGAGTTATAAGGCGGAGCGCGATATGTTCCGACGCATTCTCCAGCAACGACGTTACAGCGGTGACGAGGCGTCCATGATGCGCACTTCCCTCGACGGCTCCCAGCGGCCTCCCCTCGCTAGCATCGAAGGTGACCAATCTGAGGCCCTCACTGAGGCTCTGCGCAAGCTCCAGTCCGAGTATGACAACTTTAGAGATGCTCACGAGGAAGTCCGCAAGGACCTCCGCAACCAGATCGACCAGTTGTCGACGGAGAAGAGCTCGCTTCAGACGGAGAGGATCATGCTGCAGGGCGATCTCAGGATCGAGTCGGAAAGGAGAGAGACGCTCCAAAGCAACTACGTCGCCCTCCAGGCTGAGAACGTGGCGCTTCAGAAGAGAAGCCAGAGCCTTTCGGAAACGGCCGCCAAGCAGGACATCCGCACGCAGCAGGTTGCCGAGGAGCTCGTCGAAGCCAGAGGGCTACTGAATAGCATGAGGAACGAGACCGCCAATCTGAAGGCCGAGAAGAGGCTGTGGAAGGATATTCAGGATCGCATGAGTAAGGACAGCGAAGGCCTTATGGAAGAGAAGAACCGCCTGAACCACCTCCTCGCCACCCAGCAGACGCTAGAGAACGAACGGAACCTGGTCGAGTCCGAGACACGAAGGAAAGCACAGGAAAAGATTGAAAAGTTGGAGCGCGAGCTGGACGAGACCCAGCGGAAGCTCTCCAGCGAGGTCTCGGAGAGCAAGAACTTGCAACTGCGGAAGGAGTTTGAGGCCAGAGAGTCTCAGAAGCGCATCGACGACCTTATGACGAGCTTGACCCAGGTCCGCGAGGAACACATCAGCGTCAAGACTTCCAGAGACCACCTTCAGGCCCGCGTTGATGAACTGACGGTGGAGCTTCGAAATGCGGAGGAACGCTTTGGTCGGCTGCAGCCGCGGCCCACCCCGCGGCCTGGGTCGATGGTGGACGACAACAGTCAGCGGCGGGAGGAACTCGAGTCGGAGATCCGAGATCTCAACAATGACATTTCGGACCTGAAGCGCGATCTCGACATGGCCAACACCAAGCTCGAAAATGCCCAGACGCAAGTCGAGCAATACAGGAAGCTCAGTCAGGACAACGAGGAGGCGCTGGAGGACTTCCGTGTCTCGCAGGATCAGTACAGGCAGGAAATGGAGTCGCTGGTGGAGGAGAAGCAGGCCAAGGTCAACGAGCTCGAACAGCGTGTCAGCGATGTCTCTGCGGAGCTGTCACGTTCTAACAACGAGCTATCGGCACTGCGGGACTCCCAGAGCGAGGTTTCGCGCCGCCAAGAGGATGAAAGGGCCATTCTACAAGAAGAGCTCGATCGTCTGAGAGAACTGAGCGCCAGGCACGCTGAGGCGGTACGGCACCATCAGCAGGATCTGCGGGCACAGGCCGAGATCGCGTCAAAGGCCCAGCTGGACTATGAGCAGGAGCTTCTGAAGCACGCCGAAGCCGCCAAGCTCGCCCAACAGCTGCGCAGCGAGCACAACGAGCTGAAGAACTCGACGGCGTCCCTCCGAGCCGAAGCCGAGTCCGCCAAGGTGGCATTGGCGCAGAGCGAGATGTCGTGGGAAGAGCGGCGACAACACCTGGAGCGCGAAATGGCCGAGGTCATGGCGCGCCGTGAAGACGTGAACGCGCAGAACAAGCTGCTCCACCAGCAGCTGGAAGGCCTCACCGCCCAGGTGGCGGCTCTGCAGCAAAAGCGCGAAGGAAACGAGACTGACAACGAGGTCATGTCTCCTGTAGCGGTGGGCGACGCCCTAGACGGGCTGCGCGAGCTCAACGGCTACCTGCGGCGCGAGAAGGAGATTCTGGAGGTGCAATATGACCTCAAGTCGCAAGAGTCGAAGCGACTTCATCAGCAGATGGATTATTTGCAGTCGCAACTGGACGAGGCACGGCTCAAGCTGGACCAGGAACGAGCCCAGTCTGCCCAAGGCGGTCAGAACTTGACGCACCAGAGCCTCATGGAGAAGCTTAACGAGCTGAACCTCTACCGCGAGAGTAGCGCCACGCTGCGGAACGAAAATCATCAGCTGAAGGAACGGATCGCGGAGAGTGGCAGGAAGATCCAGGAGTTGGAGGGCAAGGTTCAGCCTCTCGAGGCTGAAATTGACAATCTCAAGACGACCAAGTCTTACCTCGACGAAGAGATTAAGCAAATTCAAGAGGATCGGGATCGCTGGCAGAAGCGGACTGAAAACATCCTGACAAAGTACGGACGCGTCGACCCGGCCGAGATGGAGTCACTTAAGAAGACCATCGAGGACCTGCAGCAGGAGCGCGACACTCTGAAGGAAAACGAAGGTCCACTGCGAGCCAAACTTGCCGAGTTCGAAACGACACTAGGAGCAGAACGCGAGGGTTGGCAGAACACCCGGGCCAAGTTGACCGAGCAGTTCAAGGAAAGGTCAAAGAGGCTGACGGGCGAGAGAAACGATTCGATTTCACGATGCAATGCGTTGCAACACCAGTTGAATCAAGCCAGCGGAGAGCTCGAAGCGGCGCAGAAGCGGGCGAACGATACTGGTCTGGAGAAGGTGGAGCTCGAACAGGAAGTTGAGAACTTCAAGCAGCTGGTGCAGGCGTTGCGCCAAGACGCAACGCAGGAACAATTGCAACGGACCCAATCCGTACCTGCCGAGGTGGTGACGCAGCTGAAGCAGCGACTGACCGACGCCCGCAAGGAGCTGGAAGCGGTGAATGCGCAGAAGCTGGGCGCCGAGCAGCAGCTGCAGCAACTGCAGGCGGCGCTGCAAGCCGCCGTATCAGAGCGCGACGAGGCAGTGCAGAAGCTTCAGGAGGCGACGACGATGGCGGAAGAAGCCTCGAGAAGAGCGGCGCAGCAGCCGGACCAGGCGCAGGCCGCACCGACTCGGGAGACCGGCAGCGAGGCGCAAGAGGGCGGCGCGCCAGGCCTCGCAGACGAGGAGAGGAGAGTGCTGGAGGAGAAGGTGACGGCGGCCGAGGCCAAGGTGACTGAACTGGAAGAGAAGGCAGCTCAGGCTGAACAGACGATCAAGGAGCGATGCGACAAGATGCGCGATGCTCTGAACAACAAGCTCAAGGACAGCCGCGCCAAAAACGAGGAAATGCTCAGGCAGAAGGACGAGGAGCTGAAGCAGAAGGAAGACAATCTCCAGCTCAGGATCGAGCAGGAAAAACGCATTTGGCAGGCGGAGAACCAGGAAGCCAAGGCTACAGGGACGGAGCCGGCGCCCCTTACGCCTACCAAGGACGGCCGCGCCCAGCCGGGGCCGGCGACGCCAGCCTCGGTCGATTTGGCTCAGCTGGATGACGCGGGGGTGCGCAACTTCCTGGCCACCAACTCGACGGTGAAGAGCATCTTCTCGGCCAACCTCAAGAAGCGGCTCGAGGCGGAAAGCGCCAAGATCAGGGGAGATGTGGACTCGAAGATTACGTCGGCACGCGAGCAGGCGCAGCTCATGGAGTCGAAGAAATCGACGCTGCGGATAAACATGGCAGAGAACAAGTTCAAGATGGTCACCGCTAAGCTCGGGGTTGTCGAGACGGCGGCCAGGGAGACGCCTCAGAGGCCAGTGTCGGAGGTGTGGGAGGACGTCAAGAAGGTCCATGGTCCCGGCGGACTGGCGGCCGCACTACCGGCGAAGGTTGCACCCGCGAGCCCGACGACTTCTAGCGACGCGCAGCGGCAGCATAATGTCGACACTCCCGGGCCGCCGTCGGAACCTATGGAGACACAGCCGCATCCGACGAGCGGGATACCGGTTCCGAAGACGGCCAATCCATTTTCTGCTTCGAACGAGGCGACGACAAGCCAGACGCCAAACCCCTTTGAAGCGGATGCATCACCAGCATCCTTACCGCAGCAAGGCGGGGCCAGGTCGTCGGGTATACCGATGCCGCGCGGAGGCGGCCGTGGCCGAGCGGGCGCCTACGTGCCACCGGGACAGCGCAGCATCAGCGGGAACCAGGAGGTCAGCTCCGCGCAAGCAGGTCAAGGCGGTCGGGGAGGTCGAGGTCGCGGCGCCGGTAATGCCGGGACCGTCGATCATCAGCCCGGAAGCAAGCGACAGAGGAACGAGTCGGAGGGCGGTGGAAGAGGCGCGAAGAGGGTACGTGGAGGTCATTAGCAGTGACGCGACGGCTCCTTTTTGCGATGACTGGATGGATGACGATGGGTGATGGAGAGTGATGATGGACTGTGCAGTCCAGCTTTGACGTCGCCTCTGTTTTCAGTGGTTGCTACCATGTGGAGGAGGATGGTTTGGAGGCGAAGTGATGAGACGATATACCCCGAAAGCGGTGGGTTGCGAGAGGAATTAGCAGAGGAAGTTTGATCGATAGGTATAAAGAATGAGGACTGCTATTTGCACGGATATTGCTGTGCCTCGAGTTGCAAGGATGGTGTGCATCTGACGCAAGTTGAGTTGCGTAAAAGGATATAGGGCTGGATAAACTGCGGGCAAACCCTCGCCTTTTTTTTTTTTTCCTTTCGGAAAAAAATCATATATATATATACATGCCTGCCGTGCCGGAGGCCCCGAAGTAAAGTGCCAACACATTCCCGTTCAATCAAAAGGCATCAATGGCTCCGGCGACGAAAAAGCGCAAGCTCGGCGCCTCATGGTCTCCCTCGGCGAAGCGCAGCCAGGGCCAGCACCCCGGAACGACGAAAGCACGGCGCAAGCTGCGCATCCTCGACGCCGCCTCGCTTCCTTGGAAGCCGTTTGACGACGAAGGACTTGGCGGCCTGGAGGTGATATCTGGGGTTGAGGTAGTGAAGAGTGGCGGAGAGGTGCGGTTTGCGGTGTCGGGGGAGCAGGTTGGTGGTGGCGGTGATGACGATAAAGAGCCGTCCTTTGAGGGGTTCAGCGATGGGGAGAAGGGGCAAACAGACGCCGTAACCGACACGGCCAAGAGGAACAAGGCCAAGAAGAGCAAGGCCAAGCGGAAGACCAAGGAAGAGGCGACAGTTGCCGACGCAAACCCGTTTAGTGCGCTCGAAGACGAAGACGAAGGTAACGGAGTCGATGTGGCCGACTGGAAAGAGTTGAAGCTCTCGCCACGCATATTGTCAGCCATTGCCAAGCTGGGCTTCGCGCAGCCGACGACGATACAGAAGATGACGATACCCGCCATTGCTGCGGGAGAGGACGTCATCGGCAAGGCGCAGACGGGGTCTGGCAAGACGCTAGCGTTTGGGATACCAGTGGTTGAGAGGTGGCTCGCCGCCCACGATGGCGATGGCGATGGCGACCAGCAACGGAGTCCCGTCGCGCTCGTTCTGAGCCCGACCAGGGAGCTGGCCAAACAGCTGGGCCAGCACCTCAAGGCTCTCTGCGACGGACTCATGGCGCCAGCGCCCTACGTCTGCGTCGTAACGGGCGGACTCAGCATCCAGAAGCAGCAGCGACAACTAGCCAAGGCGGACATCATCGTCGCCACTCCGGGACGGCTGTGGGAGGTGATGGACGGCGACGCGCGGCTACAGAAATCCCTTGCGCGGATCCGCTTCCTCATCGTCGACGAGGCTGACAGGCTCCTCGCGGCCGGTCACTTCGCAGAGGTGGAGGATATCGTCGGCGCCCTGGACCGTCGTGATGCGGATGAAGCTGCCGAGGAGTTGCCGCCGAGGCAGACGCTCGTCTTTTCTGCTACCCTCAGCATGCATCTGCAGACGAAGCTGGCCGGTCGAGCCAGATCAAGGGATGCCGATGAGGAGAAGATGGCGTATCTGCTGAGGTGCCTCAGCTTTCGTCGTGAGCCGAAGCTGCTCGATGCCAATCCGACTGCTCTCATGGCTCAGGGGCTACGGGAGGGCCTGGTCGAATGCGGCGCGGCAGAAAAGGTTTGTTTTACCCCTTTTCTTCCCCTCCCCCCTTCCCTCGCTCTCTCTACATATCTCTCTCTCTCTCTCTCTCTCTCTCTCTCTCTCTCTCTCACACACACACACACACACACACACACATGTTCTTCTCCTCGCACTACCGATCCTGACGGTGGTGCAACAACAGGACCTCTACCTCTATACTGTCCTCCTCCTCAACCCCAACCGCCGCACCCTCGTCTTCACAAACTCCATCTCAGCCGTCCGCCGGCTCGCGCCGCTCCTGCAACAGCTCCAGCTCGAAGCGCTGCCTCTACACTCGCAGCTCGCGCAAAAGGCCCGTCTGCGCGCCATCGAACGCTTCGCCGGCTCGCCCACGGCCATTCTCGTCGCCACCGACGTCGCCGCCCGCGGCCTCGATATCCCTCACGTCGACCTCGTGGTTCATTACCACGTGCCTCGATCGGCAGACACCTATATCCACCGTTCCGGACGTACCGCCCGAGCTCATCGTGCCGGCGCCAGTCTCCTTCTCTGTTCTCCTGATGAGGTGGTGCCCACCCGTCGGCTCGCCGCCCGCGTTCACGCAAATGGCGGAGCCAACAAAGCCCATCTCATTCCCCTTCTCCCTCTCGACGTCACCGTCGCCGCCCGGCTGCGACGGCGCGTCTCGCTCGCGAAGCGGATTGCCGACGTCGCTCTCGCCAAGAACAAGGCACGTAGCGACGACGCTTGGCTGCGTGCCGCGGCTGACGAGTTGGGCGTCGAATACGACGATGCCGCCGCCGCCGCCGCCGAGGGCAAGAAAAAAAAAGGCAACACGGCCGCCGCCGCCGCCGCCGCCGTGTCCAAGGCCGAGATGGCCGCTCTTCGCCAACAGTTGTCTGCCGAACTGGGCCGCAGGGTGAACTTGGGTGTCAGCGAGCGCTACCTCGCTGGAGGAAGGGTCGATGTCGGCGCCTTGCTGAAGGATCGCGAGGGCATCTTCCTCGGCGGAGACGGGCTGAGTCTGGGTTTGTGACGACGATGGCTGGACAAAGGAGCGCAAAGGACACAAATTTTACATGGTGACGGGGGGGGGAAACAGTCTTTGATTGACAGAGAGGGCTGTTTTTATAACATACATATGCCCGAAACTCCTCCACCTGCAGATATCCTTCCCCTCCCCCCAGCCCTGTCTTTCATCCACCCCAGTTCGGAGACGAGAAAGCTACTACTGCTAGTTTATTACATCTTTGACATGGGCGACACGAGGTCCTTGGCCCGCGGCCGCTTCCGCCTCACCTGGATACAGGCCCCAAGCGGCGGCACGACGATGGCGCCGATCCAGCGCGACGACGGCCGTTGACTGATGGGTTGGAAGTCGTAATTGCGGACGAGGTGAGCGATGATGAGCTTGAGCTCGTGCGCGACGAAGAAGCGGCCGGGACAGGCATGTCTCCCGTGACCGAAAGCGAGATGACGATCGCTGGTGCTGACCATGCCCAGCGTCTGCGGCTTCGCACCGTCACCGTCGCCCCCTCGCTCGCGCATGTGGGCGTAACGCAGGGGGTGGTAGACGAGCGGGTCCTCGTACAGGAGCTCGTCGTGATGGGTGCCGTCGAGGTTGACGGTGAGGTGGATGCCCCGCGGGAGGGTCCAGTCAAAGTCCGGATGACGCAGGCCCGACGGCGCGACCACGACGCGCTCCAGCAGCGTGTCGGAGAAGTTGCTGATCCGCTGGGACTCGCGGATGGAAGAGTCGACGCGGACGAGGGACTGGAGCGTGGCCTTGGTCCAGGGGAGGCCCGCCGCCGGCGCCTGGCCGTCGATCTCGTCGGCCAGCACGTCGAGGATGGCGGCTTCGGACGGCATCGACAAGAGGTCGAGCATCCAGGAGTGGCCCGTCAGCACCGTCGTGTGGATCGAGGCGAACTCGAGCGGCAGCAGGCACGTCGAGAGCTCCGCCGGCTTCAGGAGCCAGGCCTTCCGTTCCTGCTTCGCCAGCCGGATCATCCAGGTGATGAAGTCCTCGGGAGGCTGCCAGGCCTGATAGCGCGCGTCGCCCGCTGCCTGACGCTCCATGTCGACGAGACGCCGCTGGATCACGGGCGCCAGCTTCTTGTGCGCCGAGCGCCAGTACAGCCAGTTGGGCACGGTCAGGAGACGGCCGACGACGGGTTGCAGCGCGCGCGGAAACATCTTGAGCAACAGGCAGTTGCGGTTGACGGCATCGGTGAAGCCGACCATGGCGGCGATGAAGGCCTCATCGCGACACAGGCCCTCGCCCACGAGAATCCTGTTGGTGACGGGAGGCACGATATCGAGCCACAGTTGCCAGAGGTTGACGCTCGTCCACTCGTGCTCGGAGACGCGACGCAGCGCCCCATCGGCCGCGTGCTGGACTTCTTCATCAACGGCCGGTATCAGGGCCGCCAAGTACCGGGGCAGAAACCTCGAGGCCACGCGGGGCGCAATGTCCTCGCGGATGAGCCTGGGGCTCAAGAAGTTGTAGTCGCTGAAGAGGACCGAGTTGTGGGCCAGCTTCGCGCTCACCACGCTCTCCGGCTGTTCCATCAGCCATGCCGTCAAAGACCGGGGCAGTACCACGTCGACGGGCTGAGAGATGAAGGCGGGCAGGGCAAAGGGGAGCCCCTTTCTGCCGTACTAAGTAAGGGCGGCGTCAACAGACTTGACAGACTGATCATCAGCAAGGCCGACAAGCCAGCTCACCTCTGCGTAGCCGTTTCGGACCCATGCCCGGTGACACGTCAGATGAGCGAAGCTATTCTTGATGTGGGCTACGAGGCCACGGCCGAAGCCGAACGCTGGGATCTGCTTGGGGCAACGTGGTAGCGTGACGAAGTCGGCGATGTAGGCGGCGAGAGTAAAGAAAACACAGAGACCTGCGACGCGGACCCAGCCAAAGGCATCAGCAAGGTAGTCGAGGGCCGTCATGACAGACAACGAGAACAAAGCAAAAGAAACAGAGATGGGTCGACCATGGTCCAGCACGGAGGGCACAATGGCTATAACATAACAGCGGCCAATGTGACAAGTAGCCGTGTTATCAGGGGCGGCACCGCGGCAATGTATCTTTGGCCAGCGACGCGTAGTGTGTCAAGAGGCTCGGGCTCGAGACGGCATTGCGATGACTTCTGAAACGGCAAGCCGCGCTTGAGCCGCGCTTCACAGCTCCTCATCCGCTGCGCCGTGGCCTCCGTCCGTCGACAGCAGGGAAATGGGCCTCCAGTCGTCGTTGTCAGAAGAGGCATTGGCCAGCATGTGGCGGAAGGCCTCGCTGCGTGAGAGCGGATGGCGCGACGATGCCGCAGAGTCGTTGGTCCGCTGTGAATCGTCTTCGTCATCCGGCTCATGGCGTCCACGCTTTCGACTCTCGCCGGATGTCCTGCATGTTGGAAGGGACGAGGGCTCCGGAGACGGCGTCGCGACGCGTTCCGTTGCTTGCGAAGACGTCGAATCTGAGGCGACGATGGCCATCATCTGGTCGTGTCGAAAGATCTGCCGATGAGAGCAAAAGTCTCCAAAAAGCGAGCGAATGGAGATGGCTGTCATAGGATTTAGTATAATATAAGGGGGGTCCCGGTGAGGCTTCTAAGACGACACAAACCTTGAGCCTTCCACCGCTTCTTATCCACCGTGCACGGCCATACGTCATGAGGCCCAAACATCTTGATCAGCCGGCAAAGTTCTGGATACGACGAATGTCTCGAGTACGGAAACCGGATGACGGTCGGGAGATGGCCCGTCATATTTCTGTCGGACCCTGCAGCCTCGTTTTTGCCGGAGCCTGATACCAGGCGCGAGAGCGCGTTCAGTGCATTGTGAACCTGCGCCTCGTCGCCTTCCCCCAAGGAGGAGGCGACCACGTTGAGCAGCAGTCCTCTCCCCTCCTCCTGGACTTTCTCCATGGCCTTTTTGAGGCCCTCGCGCTGAGCTTCGTCCAAGGTGTCGCAACGCGAAATCCTGACCAAGTGTCAGAGCTAGCTCGCAGGGCCCGGCCGAGACAAATAAAAAACAAACTCACAAGTCCATCAGAGCCGGGCCATCATCCTGCAGGGAAAAGGTCAATTCGGCCTCGCGCTCGAGGTCCTCGCCGCCGCCTCCGACGCCCTGTTCGGCGAGTGCTTCGCCATCGGCCAGACGCGTCACTATCGGCTGGATGGAGACGACGGCCGGACCCTTGGCCACAGCACACATGTTGCCTTTCTCGCAACTGTGCAGCCGAACGTGGGTGTCCGATGTCAAGCAGCCCGGATGTGGTGTATTTGCGCACATGTGCCCCGTCAGCGCTGCAGCGCCGGCGGCCAGGTGATGCTCAGATGAGGTCCTGAGAGCGCCATAGACTCGGAGCTTGTAGTCGTCGACATGGATCTGGGTCTCCTGTCAGAAAACAGCGGTGGGACCGTCACAGTCGCGGCGACGTACGGGAGAGTCGAGCGCGCTGGACAAGGCAATCCAGACATCCTCGTAGCCATAGGTCCACGCCCGAATATGGAAAACGGTGTCGTCTGGATAGCGAGCGACGGCGCGAAGCAGTTCGGCGATACCGGCCGCTTTCGAGGGAAAGGGGATGTCGGCAATGAAGGAGGTGTCGAGATAGATGGTGTCGAGCGTCTTGATGCCGCAAGAATACTCGATGAGGAGCGGGCTCCGAGCGAGGCTGCTGATAAAGGACGGCTCGCAGCGAACATCTCCGGTATAGAGAATCGACTTGCCGTCTCCTTGGATCACTCGTTGCGTGGTAAGACAATAGCATCAGCCAAATAGAAGGGTAGCGACAGACACACAGAACATGACGGCACCGGGACAGTGGTTGGCGTCGAAAAGGGCGACGCGAATGCGCCGGCCCGGTCTCAGCTCTATAGTCGTCGGCGTCTCCAGCGGCAACGGCTTCTGCGGCAGCCGTCAGCGGGCAAAAGGTGAAGAGCGTGGCGAGAGACGCACCAGTACCCGAGAGAGGTGGCTGTACGTCTGCCGTCGCGCCTCGAGAATGCCTTTGGCGTAATTGATGCGGCAGGGGTAGCGCTCGAGCCGGAGGAGCATCTCGCGCGTGGCGGCAGAGCAGTAGACGCTGTTCCGGCGTCAGCCAAACAGTACACGGTGACAGAAAGACAAGTGGCATACAAGGGTGAACGAAGACTCTCGAGACCGGCGAGATGGTCGCTGTGGATGTGGCTCAAGAAGCAGGCCAGCGGCGGCGGCTCCTTTGCCTGGTTGCGGAAGAAATCGACTGGCGCGCCTCGTCAGTGGCAGTTTGGCAGATTGACACTGGGGAGGCAGGAGATGACGAACTCCTGATGTCAGGGAATTCGGCCACTAGGCCATTGAACGTCGACATGACGAGCCTGTCTGGTCGGGGGTCACGTACATACGACATACGAGCTGGGGGGGGTCGTGTCATTCATCAATTGACTTTTTCATCGCGATATCACGTGACACCATTACTGGGTCATTTACCCCAACCCTAACCCTACCTGCCGACCTACCCTGAGCATCCGATCGATGTCTTCATCTGAAAAGAAGACTCTATTCTGCGACATCAACCCAAACCCTACAGTCATTTGGGAATCTCGAATTAGTTTACACTCGAACCCAATCTTACCCCCCCAAAAAGGTCACATCAAAAGGACAAACGGCGTACTCACCAAGACACCACCGACAAGGGGCGTCCATTCAAGCTCTTGAAAAAGGCTTTGCCGGCTTCATTCGTGACAGACACATCCGCCGAGGCCCAGAGGCCACAGTCGCTGCTTCCGACGAGCAGGCTTGTGCTCTCGCGAACTAACTTGACCGCCAGCTTCCTGGCGAGTCCTCTGCGCCGATAGTCGTCCTGACGGTGGCAGAGGGGCGTCATTGACAGAACCGAGAGCGTGAGGAGACGGTACACCAACCAAATTCCAGTACATACCTCGCAGTGCAAGCTGATGAGGCTCCCGTCGACGCCTGTGCGGCGGGTGAGTCCTCATGTCGAGATGGATGCCGAGTCCACGACAGACATACCTAGAAACGCCCACACCACCGGCGTCTCGTCTTGCAACTTGATGATGAGGCTGGGGAGTTGATGAAGGAATCCCCTACCCCAGCCGCCATGACTGAATCAGAAAACGAGTTTTGAGATGGTGACAAAAAGGGGGGGGGGGGGGGTTATGCCCACGGCGTTCGAGGAATGTTGGAACGCGACACGACCGTGACGCAATCATCCAACGTAGCGCGTCCCCAATGCATGCCCTTGGGGAGCCGATCCTCAACCGGAGGCAGACAGCTCACGTCAAAGAGCCACTTGTCATACAGGCCCGAAGGCCGCGGAAGCAACCGCCCAGAGGGCTCCAGCAAAGCCCGCACATCCGAGTGCAGACTGCCGAGCAAGAAATTCGTGCGGCGACAGTCGACGTCTTCGGACAGCCGGGCGAGAGCCCCGAGCAGTGCCGTCAGCTGAGCCGCGTTCCGGGATCCATCTTCGGCCCGCGCCGTGTTCTGGACCGTGGAGAAGATGAAGGTCTGAGCATCTGCGCCGGGCGAGACGTCGGCGTAGGCTGCCGTGAAGACGTCATCATCATCATCCGAGATGAAGAATACTCGCGCGCCGGGGCTGGTGCCGATACCGCGTGCCGCAGACTGCAGTCGCCGTAGCAGTGTCAGTGACGATGGGAGATGCGACGCGAGAAGCGCTAGTAGGTGAGCCGGCGCGGCCGAGGAGACGGCGACGTCGGGCGGCATCTCGGCCGGGGGTGGGGGGACTGCCAGAAGAGATGTGCCCCGTCTTCGGTCGAAGGGCCAAGGCCAGTAAGAGTGCGTGCAGTGTATGTATGTAAGACTCGCTAATCTGCCAACGTGCACAACTAGTTGGCTGAGCAGGGGAAAGGGGATCGGTGCGTCATCGAGATCTGCCGTCCACTAGGTAAGGCGGATGCTCGCCCACATCATCAGCAGTTCGTCTATGGGTGAAGGTACTAAGCTTTACACATTAATTGTATAGTCTGTACAAACCCACCCCTTCTTCTCAACTCCCATCATGGCTAACCGCATCATCCACTTCCCCATCTCTTCCGGCTGCGTCCTCTCATCCCCGATACGACGCCGAGCCGAGCCCAACGCTGTGTCAGGCTGCTGACCCGGCTCTCGACTGCGCTGTCGTTCGCGTCATGCCACGTCCGTCTTTCTCGCCTCTCCTCGTGAAGAAAGGTGCAGACGGTGATGATGTTGTCACGTCTTGGCGCGCGGGATTTTGGCAGTCGACGTTTTTCTCTGTCCGGATTAAAAGACATGGATGGCTTTGACTCGCCTCAGGATGCGACTGGGGCCTCGACACTTTCGTGGCTCGCTTCTCTGGCGTCAGACTTTTCATCTCTCCCAAGAGGCTCATCTTGGGCCTCTGTTGCCTTCTCCTGACTGAGCTTGGCTTTCTCATCCAACACATGCTTTTCGACTGTTGGTGCCGTCTCTCCGACCTTTTTGGCTTGCTTCTCCTCGACCTCTTCCGGTTCCTCCTTTATGTCTTCCAGCACCTGCTCGGTATATCTCGGCACCTCGTTTGATGTTGTTGCCCCCTCTCTCGGCGAGGCTCGGACCTCGGGCCCTCTTGGCGCCGGCTCGGCTCCTTGGAGCTCCAGAGACGTGTTCGTCTCGCTTGATATCTCGGGACGTCGGTCGACCTCTCCCGAGTCTTGATCCTGATTCGTGCTGTCGCCCTGACTTGACGCCGTGTCGCTTTCGGCGGCGTTGTGGACTTGACTCGACTCGTCGACCTGTTTCTTCATATTGGTATCCACGCTCCCCTCGTCGTCCCTCGGCGCCCGTTCCCCGTCCGAATCAGGCCCGTCCACCAAACCGGAAAGCTTCCTGTCGTCTCTCGAACCGGCCGCTTTCCGGCTGTCCTCTGATGGCCGACCAAAGACAGGCGACGACAGGCCCTCTTCTCCCCTCGAGGCCGCTTCTTCCGCATACCGAGCGGCCGCCTCCTCGGCATAACGAAGAGCAGTCTGAGACTCCCATCCGTACCTGGCGAGCCAGTACATGGCCATGAGGGGTCCCGTGACGAGGCCGAGGACGCCTCCGAGAAGCAGCTTGTAGACTTGAGGCGTCCAGACATTGTCGTAGTAATAGTCTCCGTCGCGGCGACGCTGGCCTACGCCCGCCAGGATACCGACAGCGATAGGCCAAAAGGGAAAGAAAGAGACGAGGCCAAAGAGTAGGCCGCGGACGAGCAACTGAATGGCCGGCATGACTCCGAAGAAGCGCAGCGGCGGCGCCCCGAGCTGGGGATCCTTGGGTAGCATGAAAAAGGAGCGGACAAGCCAATGTCGCGGTTCGCCGATGCAGCCTATGGTCTGAACGGAGCCGTGCTTGACATCGTAGTTGACGAGCGTCGTCTCGATCAGCCAGGTGACGAGGCACTGCACGAAGATGGTGACGACTCCGTCGCCGGCCAGCGTGTTGGGCAGCTGGAAGAGCCGAACCGGGTCCTTTTCCGGGTTTGCCCTCCTGTACATGGCTGTTTAGGGGTTAGAAGCCGGGTTGAAGCGTATGGAAAGAAAGACGACTCACCGTAGGCGATGCCAAAGTTGATGCCCCCCGAGACTATCAATCCGCCCAAGCCGTCGAGTACAAAGATGTAAAAGAACTGATGGGCCGTCAACTTGGAGCTAGGCTCCAACCTGGTACCGTTCAAGACAAGGCCATTATGATGATGATGGTCGATATCATGACCGCCATCGTCCCCGATCCGACTCTCCTCATCGTGAAGACGGGGCGGAAGCGAAGTTGCCGCCGACGACGGAGTACGGCGTCGAGACCCGTAGCCCGCGGCCGCACCGTCCGGCTTGAATCTCTTGGGCCAGTGCATGAGTCCAGGGAGAGGTGTCGGCCACGCTTCTCACCACCGACCTCCCCGTCTTCGGTTTTCCTTTTGGCAACGGCGGTGGCACAAGCACTCCGTTCCTTTTGGCTTGCATAGGAGATGGATGAAAGGGATGAAAAGGAGGGAAAGGGAGTTAAAGAAAAAGAGAGATGGTTAAGAAAGAAAGTGTTGTGGGTGTATGCGGACACTCTCGAAACGACGAAGGCGAATAGCTCGATCGTAGTTAGAAATCTATCACTACACTTTCTCATGAATCAACCACTTCGACTAAAGAAAAAAAAAAGGGGGGGAACACTAGATAGTCAGCGTTAGAAGAAAAAAAAAACAATAACCAAAGGTCAAAACTATAGCGCCCAAGTTTAAAGGGGGGGGG